>BQNB010159453.1:0-14911 GCA_026074375.1 Tanacetum coccineum | reverse complement strand
CATCACAAAATTTCCAAGGTCAAAGTAGTGAGTATAATGTGAATTGGGTGATGGTCGATAGACTGACTAAGTTGGCTCATTTTCTGGCTATAAGAGAAGACTATAGTACGGAAAGATTGGCAAAGATTTACATCGATGAAATAGTCGTGCGACATGGAGTTCCTGTGTCGATTATTTCAGATTTAGATGGATGATTTACCTCGTGGTTTTGGCAGACGCTGCAGAAAGTGTTAGTGACGCGATTAGATTTGAGTACTGCTTAGCATCCTCAAGCGGATGGACAAAGTGAACGTATGCTTTAGACTTTGGAGGATATAATGAGGGCATGTGATATCGATTTAGTAGTATTTATCATTTGAGTATTCGGTGTCCTCCATTTGAAGCCTTGTATGGAAGGAAATGTTGGTAGCCTGTTCTATGGGTAAAGATTTGAGAGAGTAGTTTGACTGGACTTGAGTTAGTACAAGAAACGACTGATAATGTAATGTTGGTAAAGGAAAAGCCCTAAGCGGTGATAGATCATCAAAAGAGCTATGATGATAATAGGCGTAAGCCATTAGAATTCGAGGTGGGAGATCATGTGTTGTTAAAGGTGTCGCCATAGAAGGGAGTAATGTGTTTTGGAAAGAAAGGTAAGTAGCACCAAGATATGTAGGACCGTTTGAGATCCTTGAAAGGATTGGCCTTGTTGATGATAGGTTGAGGTTGCCTAAGGAGTTGAGTTGTGTACATGACACATTCCATGTGTCGAATCTAAAAAAAAGTGTTGGTAGATGCTAGTCTGCATGTGCCATTGGATGAGATCAAGGTTGACAAAACTCTTCGTTTTGTTGAAGAACCTGTTGAGAATAGTGACCGTGAAGTTAAGAGGTTAAAATGTAGCAGAATGGTGGTAGTTAAGGTCCATTTGGGCTCGAAGCGAGGTCTTTAGGACCTCAGGTAAACTGAGTATCCACACTTGTTCGTTGAGCAAGGGATCATTGGGAGTTTTGTAAGTTGGGTACGTAAGGTTTCTTGTAGACCTTAGTATGCCCTTAGATGTGTTTGTGTGACTTTGGTTAAAGTTATTATATGAATAAACTCGAAGTCGAGCCATTTCTTCAAAAACATTGGGCTTTGTAACAACTTATAACTTGGTTTCAAGACAGTTCTTGTTTGATGAGTTGCGAGACCGGGTTCTAAATGACGTTGTTACGCAACTTAAGGTTTTTGACAAGTTTCCTTGATGACGGGCGAGGTTCTGGTAGTTAGATGTTTCTTTTCGTTTGGAGTGGTTATGCTGCTATGCGTACCCTTTTGTGGGCAGGCAAAGTTATTAGCAGTAAGATATCTTATGAAAGTTAGTTGGAATTCAAATGGTAAATTTGAGTTAAACATGGGTAGGGTGAAGGAATATTGAAAGATAAGTCTCCTCGATAAATTATTTGGTATGATAGAGTTGAACTTTAGGTTAAACTCGGGACGGGATTTCCATAAAGGAGGGGATACTGTGAATCCCATGACTTGAGCAGGTTAGTCAAACCGTTAGTGTTAACTTATGAATCTGTTGTAATGTATGGTTTATGTGTTTTTTTATGCGTTATGTGGATTATGTGAGAGTTGGTAATCAATCCATTGAGCGTGATCGTCTCATTGGGATTGGATTGGTGATGGATTTGGTTAAGTTCCTTTCGTTCACTTTTGGTGGCAAGGAAATGACTTTTGTGGTTTTGGCGTTTTTGCGTTAATGGTGTAAGTATTATTACGTATACGTATTTATGTGTTAGTAATGTTAGGTATGAATAGGTGTTAATGGTTAGAATAAGAATGAAATGTGAATTTCTATTTTTGGAAGTTAGGTTAAAATAAAAATGAAAAGTTATTTATTTTAAAAGGTTTAGTAAAGTGCGTTTATGCAAAAAGGTATGCGCAAATAAGCTTAGGTGTCTAGTAAATTGCGTTTAAGTAAAAAGGTTTACCCAAATTAGCTTAGGTTTTTATAAAAACTTAAGGTAATTAAGTAAATAAGGTAATTAAATAATAATAAAAAATATACATAGTATATTCGGCCGGTGTAAAGAAAAAAAAGGAAAAAAAAGGAAACTAGTTTGATTCAAATTAGGATTCTAAGGTTATAAATATGGGATTAAGTAAAACCTAAAACATTTTTCCTTCCCCTCTCCCCTAGAACCGGTCGAACCTACTCCCCAAAGAAAAAAAAGTTTTTTTTTATCAAGAATCAAGGAGCAAGAACTAGGTATGTTTATTAATCTTTGTAATTAATTATCATTAAAAACATGTAATAATTATTATGATGGAATTAGGGTTTTATAAAATCTGTAGATTAATAATGTTTAATAATATTGCAATAACTTTAGGTCAAATCCATTTTTGGATCACTTTTTTCGGGGTTAATCCGACCTGATTAGGGTTTAATTAGGATCTTATGGGTGTATTCGTTAGGGTTTAGATCGCGTTAGAACTTGATTTAGATTAGGGCAGAATTTAGGGCTGTGTTGTTAGGCTGTTATCTCGATGATGGTAATAGCTTTTGTCAAGTTTCTGGTGTCTATGATGTAGCTCAAAGAGTCTAGTTTCCAGAACATCCGGCCTCGAATGTTTTTAAGCTCGGGAAGTCATTCAATTGTTGGTTACGAGAAAAGTTGTCAAAGCAGTAAATTCGGGTCAGATTTAGGCCAGATTACGAGGTGTAAAACCCCCACCTAAAATTTGAATTATGATTAGCCAACCTACAAGAGTTTAGTTCTATGTGTCTATTAAAAATACCCTAAAGGAGAGCTTCTGATTTGGAGTCTAAGTATGGTTTTTAGGTCTAAACTTTTTAGTGTGCGATTAGATCCGAAATTAAGTAGTTAAAAGTTTGATTTTATTTGGGGCCCTTAAGAGTGGAAATAAATTAGTGGGAAAATCAAAGGGATAGTAAACACATGATATTGAGCCTGTGATTTTTAGTAAAATTTATAAAGGTCAGTAGGTGTGGTTTAGAAAATGGTAAAGTGACACTAAAATTCTGCATTTTTGGGTAAATTGTAGAACTTTGAAAAAGTGTGTAAACGAATTGGTTAATGACGGGCATGGTGTCGGGGTGACCCATGAGGGTAATTAAACACCTTAGACATCCATCATATGATTGTTACATGTGCTTAAGCTTTTGGCTTAGTAGCGTGTAACACGTGTTGTTTTGTTGTTTAGATTTGTGCTAGTGTTTGTGGAAGCTGCAAAGCAATCAGGTGAGTTTCATAGCCCCTTTTTCTTATGTTTTCTTGGGGTGAAAATGATGCTATGAGTTTAAATGTTTTTAGTTGCTGTGATTATGTGTTATGTGGTTATTGATTTGTGATGTGATACGCTCCATGGCTTTGTGATCAATTGGAGTTGTTTTGAGGTATGTGAGTTCGGTTGGAGAGTGGTGTTTACTACTCAATCAAATCCAACTGAAGGGTTGAAATAATACTCAATAATGTGTTGGTCCAGGCCTAAGTATAAGTTCCAGCTGGTAGACTTTTAGGTGCGTAAGTGACGTAATTTGGAGCGGATGAGTACGCCTACTCAGTGTTGTGATATGGGATCGGATGGGTACGCCTACCCAGTGTATGGTTGTTATGAATTGTTTTAGTAATCGCAGCAATTGTATGAAAGTTTTATATGTGTCTTAAACCTATGACTCTCACCAACATTATGTTGACGTTTAAGCATCATTTTCAGGTGAGCAACATGGGAATAAGATAGAGAGAAGTGGCTAGAAAGAGACCATAGGATGTCGTGGAGATTATTGCTTTATTGTCTTGAATTTTGCATTGTTTGGATTATGGATAATTGTTGCATGTCTTTCTATTGGCGAGAACTTTCGTTTCATCAATAAAGACGCCTTTTGGATTTTGGTTAGTTTTATGGGTATTGTTATGACACTTTGTGTCTATGCTTTACTTATTTATTTCATATAGAATTCTCTGTATAGACGCCATTATGTTGTGATGATATCCTTTCTCGTTACGCCTCGCGTTTTTGCCTTAGCGGGGTGTGACATCAGTGTCCTCCAAAAGAGGATGTCGGTCTTTCAGAAGTCCAAGTTCAACACCTGTAAGCCACTGTACATAGAAATGTAAGATAAAAATGTAGAAAGTCAATGTATTAACTTGATTTGTAGTATAACCAATAATCAATTTATGGGTAAAGATGTGGCTTACTGACAGAAATGTTCAGATAAGCAGGCTTGTATATGGATTTTCCGCAATTGAGCTACATGGGATTGATGAAGACGGCGCTGCATTGTCCTGTTACAATGGATCAGAATACAAGGTGGTCAAACCTTGGAATGGGTCAAAAAGCATCACATGTTAGACGAGGCAAGAGACAATTGCTAGAAATGTGTTTTACCTGAATAAAGAGGAGCGGAATCTTTACATTGGCCACCACATCTCTCATGCTGGAACTCAATAAAATTCCTCTAACGTATTAAATCCATATGACACCATAGATATTGCTTCCTCAAAATCTTTAAGTGATTTAGCCTATAACGCCTTTTCAACATCAAACCCGTTTGATCAAAATTAGTGCATCACAATTATAAAATCTCATTCAAACATTTTATAAAACACATGGTGTGCAGTTTTTGTAAACACATTTTTCAAGTCTTTTTTTCTCAAATTTGCTTCAAATAACTAATCTATATAATGCATCATGTCACAAAAACTCTTAAAATCGATACATCTATGAACATATATGATGATTACAAAAGCAAAATTCATAAAACAAAACACTTACTCACCAAACAATAATTGGTATGAATAAACTCTAATTAACACTTATATAAGATTTATTTTGATCTTAGATAACAAAATTATAATCGAAATAATTAACAAACTTACTTTGTTTAGTGATTTGAGATACTAAAACGAGAAAATTTAGTGACTCTGATAACATATTGTATTTATTGCGTTGATTTAGTGAATATGATAACATAATCTAGACAAATCTGGGAGGAAAAGAAATGAATCGTGGACTCAAAGAAAGAAGAAAAAAAAAGTGAGAAAAAATACGTTTTATATATGATAAGTAGAAATAGGTTGGAAAGATACAGAAATATCCCTTGTAAAATGACGAAAATGACAATCAGGTCACTGTAGTTTGATGTGAAAAAGAGGAGGGAAATGAGGCTTGATCCAACGGTTGTGAAGTGGTTTTCTAGGTTTTCTATCGAGATCAAGTTTTCTCATGATCCCATCTCTATATGTGTATATATATATATACATATATATATATACATATATATACATATATACATATACATATATACATATACATATATACATATACATATATACATATATATATATATATATATATATATATATATATATATATATATAGTATATAATGTATAATATATAGCATATATATATTATAAATTATATAGTTTAAATAATAATTATATATGTATATAGAATACTGTATATATGTATATATGTCATATAAACCATATACATATATACATTATATACATATATACCTATACATATATACATATATCACATAGTGTATATATACATATACAACATGTGTGGGTGATATATATAAATATATATTATATACAACACATGTGTATATGTAAATATGTATGTAATGTATATTATTATATATGTATATAAGTAAGTATGTATCTAAATATGTATATATATATATCTAGTTAGGATCAAATAAGCAAGGAAAAATTAAAATGAGAATGATAAAAGAAACGCAAAACCACACGACACACACAAACACATATTATATAAATATTATTATATATATATATTATATATATATATATCATAAAATATATTTCATATATTATTATATATACATATGTATGTATATAAAATAGAGTTAGGATCAAAAAAAAAGAAACCTGTAAAATTGAGAATGATAAGAAGAAACCGACAACCACACATTTAGGAATGCCCTAACAAAAATGGATCATCTATAACACCTCGTGTGTTTAGTCATTGTATGACATTATGTAATTCACAATTTATTTTTTTAGGGGTTTACAAACCGCGTTTTGCTGCTTCAAACCGTAAACTGTAAGCGTAAATCGCGTAAAACTAAAATGATATTCAATGTAAACAGCATTAAACGATTAAATGTATATATCAAGCAAGTGTTATTTGATCTTATTATGAGGATAATTAAATACATTGTTTCAGCTTATTTTATTGGCTACGTAAAATGCTTACTTTTCGCGATAAACGCGTTTCGGCATTCCCGGAAGCACCAAAACCTAACTACGCTTAAACGAATACCCACGATTATACCCAATACCCAAATAATCAATATAACATCACATATATGTATATGTGGCCGAAATTTTCAAGATAGGACCAAGAATTATCAACTTGCTCAAAATTCTAGCTTAAGAAAGCTTATAGGGAACCAACACTTACCCCATGTAACCACTTGCTAATTAAGCCTTGTGCAAGGGTTAGAAAGGTGACCAAGGTTAGGTTAATAATATTATTTTCACTATAAATAGCATGCATGCACTCTTCCTTTCATAAACACTTAACAAAAATCACAAAAACTCTTCCTTGTCTCCTCTCATAACCCACGGCTCAAAACTCCTTTTATACACAATCCATACTTTGATTTTCTTTCACCATATTAGTGTTTACATATCATACTTAGGTATTCTAAGAAGAATTGAAGGTTTGGTTAAGCTTTGAAGAGTTTTAAAGAAGTTATTGCAAGATTAGTGGATTTTGTAAAAAATTAGGGTTTCCAATCCTAATTTCAAGCCAAGAGGTTTAATCACAAGGGTGTGATTGTTATTCTTATCTCTACTCATCCAAACCAAGTTAATATCAAAAGCTTAATCTATTCATATTTAAGATTTTATGTGTTCATATGCTTTACTTAGTTAAATCACCATCTAAGTACTCTTGAATATGTAAAAATGAATTATATTTTACTTATGTCCAATGTTTTTGTGAACTTATTTACATGCCATATGGATGCCAAATATGTGTTAAAAAAGGGATGTATAAAGTGTTTTAACATGAGCTTAAGAGTAAACATGTTTAATGCAAATTATGGTTTCCTAAAAGTCAACTTAATGAAGTTACAAGTAAAAAATGGTAAAATTAAACATTTTAATTGTTATCTGGACTCACATGAACAAAACATAACCTAGATGGACCTAATTATATGTAGAGACATAAGAATTAAGGTACTAATAGGTTTTTGTAACAAAGTGGTAAAGCTAAAAAGACCTAAAAAAAACAAGATTTAAAACACATTATGTAGAAAATAATATCTTAGGGCTGTTTGTAATTCGAAATTTACAATATGTTTTAAGATTTTATAAAATAATGCTACATGTCACAAGGATCGATGGGTCATAAAGAACTCGAAAAACCGATTAATAACGAAGAAGATACGCTATTTACAAGTTTACGATAGTTAATACTTTTATAAAACAATTTTTATAAAAAGTACTATTCACCACAGAAACTTATACTTTATAAACATCCATAATATGATAAAACTTTCAATACGAGAACGTGCTCGAAAGAATCACTAAAACTGAGCTATGAACGAATAAGGATACACAAAAAACAGGTTTTACGTTAATTAAAAGTATAAAAATAAATTTATAGCTGTTGAACAGTAAAAACACTTTCATCACAGAGAATCTTCAAAACCTAAAAACATGATTGTTTATGAATCACTTGTCTTAATACGAAAGCGTGTGGCCGTAAGAAACGGCGAGAAACGGGCTAAAAACGATCAAAGTATGTCATTTTTACTAACGGCCGGTAATTATAAAACGTTTTTACTTTATAATGACGATTTCACTTAATACAAATAGATGTGATATAGCTATAAAATAGATTATAATGTTGATTAGGTATCGAAGTGCTAAATTACTAGGAATTTCATAATGAGGGCCTTCTTCGGATTGCGTTATGGAACGAAAATTTCTTGGATTTACGATTTAAAAGTGTCCTAACTCCTTCGTACTCATTCATGACCTCTTAAATTATGAAAAGCCCGAACGATAGTACGATGATAACTAAATAGGGATTATATACATATGTAGATAGACAACGTACTCAATACTGATTCGACCTATATTAACTAGTTTTGCATTCGAGCGTTACGAGAGCGTTTTTACTGGGATATTTTTGTTATCAATTTACTCACTCGAGGTGAGTTCATAGCCCAATGTATTTAAAATTATTAAATTACCAAAGTTATTTGGTGAGAAACATATGCATGTTTTACAAATTAGACCAAGTGTACATTTTTATCATGATTACGTTTTTGCCTAAGTAGCGATAACCCAAGATGCCCATGAATCATGAACATTTAATTACTGGAATGTGTAGCGCGAAAATTATAGATTAGAATCTATTTGGATTGCCCCTCCCCTTTCGGTGACTTAGCTATGCACTTGAAACGAACAACGTACATCATGTCAAATACTGGATGTTACGGGTTGAACATCATCACGGCAGTTAGGCAATATTATATATTGTTAATCAATTAGTCGAGCTTCATCAGTGTCATGAGCTTTAGTAAACGTAATTACATTTTGTGATGTCTGCATCTGTTGCATTAATCAACTGGTAAAGTCATGCGTCGCTGCATATACCTTTACATCAACCTAATGAAATTTCACCAACTTATGTTGACGTTTTTAAATGCAATGTTTTTCAGGTCATTAAGCACGAGGTGCGAATGATACATTGGTGATTATATTATGAAGTCATGCATTAAAGATTTAGTCGCATTACATTTTGTGTATTTGTTATGGGCTGGAAAATCTTTGTAATAATAACAAGTAAACAAGTAAAGCTTCGGGCTTTTGTAACACTTACTTTATTAAATCCAATGTATCAGCTTTAAACGACTTTTTGGTCGTTCTTATATTATCTTGTGTTGTTGATCTGAGAAGTAACACGCCCCGGACCCTTATTCCGCTGCGACCCAATTTGGGGGTGTTACACATCTCCTATTAAAATTCTCTCTCCTATTTAAAATGTGTAGCTAGAAATCCTTCTTATTCTTCTCATTATAGTTTTTCTTCTCACCGGATCCCTACTCTAAAATATATATTATATAAATATATAAATATATATATATATATAATATATATATATATATATATATATATATATATGGGGCTAACTATGACTGGATTAATATGAAATAGTGACTCGACGCCACCTCAACGATGACATGGCACTTACATGGCATGAATTTTCAAAAATTGTATAAAAATTTTGTATATTGCATGATTTGAACCGGTGACCTAAGATTAAGTTTCAATCAAATTTACCAACTAAGCCAACACACCATTTGTGTTTTATTATCTAAAACTATAATAATATCTTTTAAAAAAACCATATTAATATCTTTTAATTTTTAAAAATATATATCAAAGATATACTCCTAATAAAAACCATGTTGAAATTTTGCTTTTGAAAAATATATCGAGATAACATTTGCAGAAGAAAAGATGACAACATACTCTAGCCCTAGATCAAAATCATACATAAGATTTTTAGGTTTTATGGAATCCAATTAAACATTAAGGTTTGTGTTTCTTAATTTTCTTACTAATTAGCTTTTGCTTTTTATTTGCATATTTTTATACATCGTCATGGACATTGCAACTAAAACCGTTAACCCTAATATGGAATAAGGTAAATCTCCATGTTTTTATTTGTTATTTTGTTCATTGTAGACATGAATTTACCTAAATAATTTTTTTTACAATTATTGTTCTTGATCACTTGGTAAGCATTGTCTAATTTTCAGGTGTTTAAATAATATGAATTGCTTATGACCACATGGTATTTGCATTCCAAGAATTAAACATTAAGGTTTGTGTTTCTTATTTTTCCTACTGATTTAGCTTTTCTTTTTAGTTGCATATTATTATAGATCTTCATGGACATTGCAACTAAAACCGTAAACCCTAATATGGAATAAGGTAATTTTCCATGTTTTTATTTGTTATTTTGTTCATTGTAGACATGAATTTACCTAAATAATGTTTTTTTAGAAGATTAATACTCTGGAAAGTGTGGATTACTTTTTTGTGATGCAGAATGTTAATGTACTGAACATATTCTAACAAATAGGTTAAAGTAAAACATCTCAAGGTAAGCAAAAAAACAGGTAATTATATTTCTTCACAACCCTTATTAGTCAGCTTTGCTCATAACTAAGCTAAGCTTTCATGAATATCTTCTTATGTTTAATGATGTTGCAAGCAGAAACACTATGCTTCTTTGGTGTGGATATCTCATGATATTAATGATGATGATTTGATAGCAGTGTCTTCCCTAAAGGACTTGGTAAGTTCAAGTATGATTATCGTTCTTCTTAAACACTCCAATCTGGAATAAGTGTCACTGGTTTGAGTGTATTAAAAGTCCACGAGATCTTTGTTTTGTTTGTATCGAAAGGATATTTAGATTATGTTAAATAATCAAAAACTTTATTTGATCTAATAGTTGTGTATCAAATTACATGCTACAATTTTCATTTACTAATATGTATAGCCTACGGATGAAAACAATGAATTGACATTCTATTGTCTTCTAAATAATGCTTTAAACACACTCCTATAACTATGGCCATCATGACTGCATTCTTAACTCCATTGCTCATTCTCTCATTTTTCTCTCTTGGGACTGCATTAAGCTCAAACTAATACGCAAAATCATGCCCTAATGTAGAATCACTCATCAGAAAAGCGTTAAGGAATGCCGCAACAAGTGACAAAAAGGTCCCTGCAGCCCTCTAAGGATGCACTTTCATGATTGTTTCATAAGGGTACGCAAGTGAATTGTTTATTTTTTATGCAGTTGTGTCAATGTTTTGTTGTGCTACGTTTGTCGACTAAATTGGCTAACTATTATGTTTTGATTTTTTGGAAGGGGTGTGATGCTTCTGTTTTGTTTGATTCCAATGGGAAAAACATCAAAGGCCAGTGAAACCATAAAACTCCCCTCTCCTACCTTTAATATATCTCAACTACAACAAAGTCCATGGTCAGACCCGCAAGATAATTGATGACGAAAGAAAGGGAGAGGCGCCTGTTAAGGTACACACCGCTTTAAGTTCCATTTAATTGTATAGATGTAATGCAAAATGCTTATCAGTGTGTCTAAAAGAACTGGAACAAGTTAGTTTATTTCGTATATTTTCAATTGTATTGTCGTAACATTATATATCATTCACCTTTTCGTATGCGGATTTCAGTTGGAACACTCGATGGCGGCCTTTATCTTAGTAGGATCGGTGACCATTTAAGGGATATCACTAAAAGTTTTAGTGTTTGGAATCCTAAAAGTTAGTCCAGTGATTTTCTGGTATGACTTTTTATACTCTGATTTTGTGTTTTAAGTTTTATTATCATAACATCTCTTAAAAACCTCTGTGTTTTTTTAGGCTACGAGCAACAAAATTTATGTCAGGTGGTATGTTTTATATCTTTTGTATATACGAAGTACATAATTTGAAGTTTGCAATTATCTGTATATGTATAATTATAAATCTATTTTGTTGCATACAACTCTCTGGTTCTTTGAGAATCTGGTTCATCTTTATTCTTTCGAAGATTGCTCTGGTTTGCAGAGCCTGCGCGAGATTGAAGCCCATAGAGGAACCGTGAATGATATCTCAATCTTGGCTGAGAGATGGATTATTTGTTAAACATCGGAAACGCTCATGTAAAGCTTGTAGAACTGAACAAAAAAGTAATAATACACACACAATATATAGAAGGATCTACGTATCTTGCATTTCTTTCAAATTAAAGACATGCGACTAATTCTAATTTTAATTTTCTTACTATTACACTATTAGGAACCTCTAGGTAATGATCCCATGAAGCTACTGTTCTACTGTTACCAGCAGCTGTCAGAGAGTGGCTACTTCGAATTTTGCAGCTTGGTATTGCTACTTGATATGATGCATGATTTTTCATTCAATAATCTATTTTTTCTTCCAAATTATATTTTCTTTTCTTCAATATAATTCTTTGCTTGGCAGATTGCAATCCTTAACTAACCTAGCCCAGCTACCTGAAGCTAATGCCATATTAGTACTTGATCAGGTCAACTATTTGCATACAGTTAAATGTCTGCTATACAGGAAAGTAGTACTTCTGTTTAACTGAGCATCCTATGTGATTCTTTAATTGTATTGCTGGAATTAGAACATGTTTATATTTACAGGTGGTTCTAAAAAAGATGTTCATTAATTCAAGACATGTTAACGTATTGTCGATATCTTGATTGTTTGATTGCAAAGTATCATCTTTAATCATTGTGCTTTGTGAATGTGAATTGCGTACTAAGGTACCAAAAACACTTAACTACAGATAATTACTTTTTGGGAGGGAAAAATTGTTGATACCAAGAATTATACCTTCTTTACTAACAAATGGAAAGCAACGTAAGTTTTCTTCTGTAGTTCAAACATTCTAGCTGCAAGTTTGAGCAAGTGGTTTTGAAAAGTATTAAGCCGATAAGTAATTTTAAGAAGCAACCCCAAACACTCCCTTAGTAAGTGATCCCAAACACTACCTTAAGTAAAACTTAGTTTGAGTAAGATCTTGCTTAACTTAAGGAGTAGTTGACCATATGATTGGTTCATTAACTTGTGATCGAGTTGAATTAGGTTTTGATAAGGAAAAAAGTGGTTGACTTTTTGATAGTTGACATTACTTATGAATTGGAAGATAAGTTTATTATGCTTTTCGTTGTTGTAGTTTTTCATGATAATAATTAAGATTCGAGAGTTGCTGAATTAGAATTAGATAAATCATATGACTATGATCAAAACCTGATTATTTCGACACTAAGATAATATGAAAGTCAGAATCATAACGGTGTCACCCAAATACTGAAAACTGATCATTCCTGCTCTAAATCATCAAATTAGTTCAATGCGCATCCGAACACTTTAGTTAGATTTTCTTGCTTTTGTTAATGCTGCAAAATTGACAAGTGTATATGACTATATGTAATTTGTTGTTTTAAACCTGATGTTTTTATATATATATAGTTTCTTGTGCTGAAAGCTGTTCCATTCCCAAAGGATGTTCCTCGATTAAAGGAGATTGGTGTTGGTGGTTTCATTACCCTCAACGAGTCTTATGAAACTTTGGTACCAACGTCCTTATACAGCGTAAGTGTCTGTTGTTGTGATTTTCCTGTTAACCACTTATATATGAGTATGCGTGCTGTGTTTTCATCTTCTTATTTCACTCATATGCAACCCATGAGTCTTGGCTATCACACTTGCCTTTAAACCAACGATGTTTGAGATTGGAAATTATATATGATCTTATCACATACATGTTGTATGTTGAAAATCCAATACTTTTTTTATTACTTAATAAACACATGAACATTCTTATATTTTATTTGAAAGTTTCATATGAAGATTATTTCGTCATGCTTTGGCGATTTTAACAGCCAAAATCAGTTTTAGATAATTCATTGTTTGTATGCATATCTTTGTTGGATCCTAAAAGGCAAACCTCGATGACATATTACCATTCGTGAGCTAAGGAGCTGCAGAGGTAGATGGTGACTCCATTGAGAAAGTGCTCTGGCATCAGCCAAAGGGAATGGCTAAAGAAGCTGCAAGGACCAATAAAACAACTGAGCCTTTTCTGTTGCACCAGATTGGAACGAGACTGAATTCTATATTAAATGGAAAGGCCAGTTACATCTGCATTGCCAATGGAAACCGATTTCTGATTTGCAAACAGTAAGTATTCTGTGTATTCTTTGATGCGTTTTCCTAATGGGTCGCCCCTCTTTGTCAGTAGAGAAAATATATACCTATTTAAGCTGGCATATTAGATGTAATAAATAGAATAAATGTAAAAAGGAAAACTACTTATATAAAAAGATTATTAAACCGTTCACAGTGGATCGACAAAACAAAGTATTAAGCAAGAAGTTTAAACCATTCACAATGGGTAAGTGGCGAGTCACGGGCCTGTGAATTTTATTATAGAAATACTTAATAAGCAAGCATGTAGGATCACGCCATGCTAAGAACCAAGGTGAGTAGGAGTTTTGAATTGCTTTTTTTGATATATTTTCAACATTATGGTGTTTTTGTGTACGTATTTCTTAATTTTGACTAAAAGTATGATATCTTGACACACCAAAGCCACTAAACCCAATTAAATGAAAGACCTAATTATTTTCCATAAGGGGAGAAGCCTACTGTTAGTTATGGACAGGCGGGATTGGCGAAGAAAGCGGGGGATTATTTTTTCATTAGTCCTGATTGTGAGAGAATTGTAGGGGATTCGTCAACGTCGTTTTCATTTTTTGCGGTATGTATATATGTAGTATTATATTTTGTATAAAAAGGCAAATTTGAAACTTTATTTTGTCTATAAAATATTACCATAGCGGGTCCGCCCTTCCTCATGCAGCTTAGAATTCCCATGAATTACATGTTAGCAAAACTAACTTTTAGGACCCGATTGCAAATATATTTTGTTGGCGTTGGAGGTGGTGGTGAGTTGTCTACTCTAGGCTTGCAAAAGATGGTCTAAGCATTGCCACAATATAGTGAACACATCGACAAACTATACATCCATGTTGATGTAAGTCGATAAAAATTACCATTGTTCTAAATATGTTGGCTTATCTTTTATGTTTAAACCCGATACGAGTGGGCACAAATTGCGTACTCGAAAGCAGCCAAATCATCATTAAATACATGTAAGTTCTTTAACATCCTTATACTATCTCCATCCTCAAATTCTAACCTGTTTAGAATTTCATAGCGTAAGAGTTAACTAAACATAAACACTTTGTCTTAAAAATCCGACACTCACAACCTTAAAGTAACAAAAAAAACACAAAAAATTCAAAACAAACCTACC
>BQNB010159451.1:0-12565 GCA_026074375.1 Tanacetum coccineum | reverse complement strand
TTGAGTTTGATAGATAATTTAAAATCATCCATGTAGTACAACGAACATGTAAAAGGAAGTATAATGTGAATTCCTTAAAGGAAAATAAAGTCTATGATGGTTCCAACTTAGGTTTCACTAGGTAAGACGGGTCACAAGATGACTTAGATGTTTCAACAATATGGGGCGGGTGTTCAAACTCGGAGTTGAATCGTAAGGTAACTAGTGGTATCAGCGGACTGTGACATGTAACACGATATTATGTAAAATCATGAAAAAGTTTTAAAGACCATCGTGTCATTCACAATGTCTTGAGAAAGGTCCTAGTATTCATATAAATAATTCTTATATAAATAAGTGTAAAAATATACACAAGAGATGGTAAGCTTATATATAAGTCATGTAAGCAAGAAAGCAAATAGTGTGTATGCATATGAAAAAGTTTGATGTGATGCAATGTTTGTGAAACCGGTTATAGTCTAGGTAAAATATGCAACCTAGTTCTCTATAACCTTGACTCTGAATACCAATCTGTAACACCTCCAAAATAGGTCGCAGCGGAATGTTGACTAGGAGCGTTACTTCATAATACAACAGCACAAGATATGAGAGAACGACCTCTAAATTAGTCATTTGAAAAGTAATCTCGTTGATTTTCTTAAAATATAAATTGTTGTAACATTTCTCCCAAAGTATGCATCAATAATGTAAGACTGAAATAATACAACGAGATTTGTTTGTAGAAATCCATGAATGTATTCTTGTAAAGTTTGGACTCCAATGCACCTCAGATAAGCCAAGTATCTAATTCACCTGAGAAATACATGTTTAAAGTGTCAACATAAAGTTGGCGAGTTCATAGATTTTTGTAAGCATAAATGTAAGTCACAAAAACTATGTATACAAATTTACTGTGTTACAAGTCCCGCCCATACAAGACTTACAACTCATAAATTCAAATATATAGGTTTTTAAAATGCGTGTAAACACGAAACACTCAAAATGCGTTTGTTAAAATGTTGGAATTAAAGATTTGTAAAGTATGCATGTTATAATAGTTACCAAATTTGTATGTATGAATGTTGGACCATAATGTTTCAAAGAGTATGATAATTGGAATGAGCAAATTCAACAAAATGTTTCAAGTATAGTATAGGCCTAGTATTCAACATGAGGTAGTGCTATACGATTGCACCCTTAAGTTCATGAACTGCGACGTAGCACTTATCAGTATGCCAACCTTATCAAGGAACGATAAAATTTCCAGGAGTATATGTGTTGGCCCTGAGGCTCCAACCGTCGTGATCCCACATTTGTATAGACCGTTCATTAGCTCAATCTCGAACTAGTGAGAGCTAATCACCCGAACGAGGGTTGTCAATCCCCAATAGATCTACTTTATAACATTCGCGCTTACCCTCCAAGTAATTAACAAATGAACACATAAAAAAATATCAGTACGAAAGACGAAAATTCTTATACCAATTATCGACTTTACTCGAAAGACCAAATTAAATAATGTTTTTATAAAAATCAATTTAAATTAAGAAAGTCACTTTAAGTATAAAAATCATTTTAAATAATAATAAAATTGTCTTAAATGTAATCTTTGAAAAATTCATTCTAGTTGTCATAAAAATCTAGAGATGGTTATCTAATGGTGTATCGTACCTTACCACTATGAATCACTTTAAACCTGCTTTTTATAACATCAATAAGAAAAAAAAACCCTAAAATTCTCTCAACTATGGGCGATTTCAAACACCCCCTCTGATTTCCTGATTTGATCCTGTTTTCTGTCCATTCATTGTATAACGATCGATTATTATCATTGATTTTTGTTTCCCTTTGCCTGTTATTATGTGATAGGGTTAGGCTTCGATTCGTTCGTCCCTAATTCCTTGTGATCGTTTAACACTCTTAGGGTTTCTAGTTTTCTTTGATTCTAATTTGTTTTTATATGATTCGACGACGGTTTTAGGGTTTGGATTAGTTGATCGTTTCTGTTTTCTAATCGCCATAGGTTTCTTAGGGTTTCGTTTCAAGCTTTAATTTCAATTATTACGTGCATGAATTGTGGATCTGTTAGGGTTTGTATTATTGCTGCTCATTGAAACCCTAATATTTTAGGGTTTCATTTTCGGAGCCCTAACATTGGTTTGTGTTTTATTGTGTGGCTGTGGGTTTTTGAGAGATGGAAGAAAAGGAGAGTACTTATGCTCTCGCTGACAAAATAAAGAATATCGATGGCACAGGCATGAGAGAGGGTTCGTTGCTTCAATCGCTGCGCAACATCCCTCTGCCTAAATCTGGATCTTTTATTACTAATAAGGATGGTTCTCTTCGACCATGCAATGAATCTGGTCCTAGTGGTAACGTGGAAAGTGGGAATAATGCTGGGAAGTCGGTACAAGATGCTACTTTTAAGACTGGGAAGTCGGTTCCGCAGCATGGTATAAAAACAACGACTGGTAATTCTTTTGCTTCGGTTCTTCAAACCAAACCGCTTAAGAAAGTTGTCAAGATTAAGGAGCTAAGGAATGAAGAAAAAGTTCAAGGTGCAGCTGTTGCTATACCTTATGAAGCGGTGGAGGAGATTAGTTCACGATTTTCTAATACCCTCTATGGATTTTTCATTGGGAAAAGACTCGCGTTTCCACTTGTGGAGAATTATGTCAAAAATACGTGGGCAAAATATGGTTTAAAGCGTATCCAACTTCATGATGACTTCTTTTTATTTCAATTTGAAAGTAAAGAAGGCATGGATAGAGTTTTGGAAGACGGCCCATGGTTGATTCGAACTGTCCCGTTGATATTGAATGTTTGGTCTCCGAATACTGATTTAAAGAAGGCGGAGGTTAAGAAAGCTCCAGTGTGGATTAAACTCCACCATGTTCCCATCGTTGCGTATTCAGAAATTGGTCTTAGCCTGATTACTACCCAATTAGGGAAGCCAATCATGCTAGATTCATATACTAGCAACATGTGTTTAAGTTCTTGGAGAAAAGTACATATGCTAGAGCACTAATTGAAGTTTCGGCTGAGAAAGATCTTTTAGACTCCTTGGTGATTGCTATCCCAGTTGATAAAGATAAAGGTCATACGCTTGCCACTATTGATATTGAGTACGAATGGAATCCTCCACGTTGTTCTACTTGCATGATTTTTGATCACCATACGGATAAGTGCCCTAAGTTGCTGAAAGAAAAAGAACAAGAAAAGCCTGATGTTAATGAAGATGCGGAGGGTTTTGTAGAGGTCAAAAAGAAGAAGCAAAAAAATAAATCGAGACAACAAAAGGTTGCTGGTATTCGTTTGACTAAACCACAGCCCCAACTTCAATATAGGCGTGTGGATAAAGGTGAAACTTCTCAAAAGGTTCAAAAGAATAAGTCGCCAATCTTAGTTCCTGAGCTAAGTGTAACGAATTCGTTTGGACCATTGGACGAAAATGAAGATGAAGGTTACAAGGATATTTCTCATTTGAAACATGATGATGTCTTGAATTTTAGTGATGATGAGGTTGATGAGGAGTTTCTGGTTGGTCGTGATGGAACGGTCTCGTCGCAAGTTCCGGGGGCAAGCACTCCCGTTAATGAGATGTCCAATGATTAATCTTGCTTCTTGGAATATTCGGGGCTTAAACTTCTCCCCTAAACAAAATGAGGTTCGTCAGATCATTTATGAAAATAATTTATCTCTTTGTGTTATTTTGGAGTCTCATGTTGCAGATTCGAATCTTCACCGTCTTTGTTCTCTTGTTTTTAAACATTAGGATTGGACTTCGAATGGTTCTTGGTGTACTAAAGGCACACGTATTATTATGGGCTGGAATCGTAATGATGTGGATGTGGTGGTTATCAACCATGATGATCAAGTTATCCATTCTCGCATTTGGTTAAAATCGGAGAAGAAAGAGTTGTTTTGTTCGTTCGTGTATGCTCACAACAAATATGTTCAACGTCGTACTCTTTGGGAGTAGCTTATGGTGTATCAAAAACTGTTACGTTAATAGGCCTTGGTCTATACTGGGGGGACTTTAATGCTTCTTATTTTTAGAAGGACTCAACGCAAGTGGTGCTAATGTTTGGATGCTGCTAGCGGGGATTTCGTGGAGTGCGGCTTGTGTGAATGAGATAGAGGTTATGGATGTTCAACGTACAGGTTTGCAATTTACGTGGAATCAGAAGCCAAAAGGAATCAATGGTCTTATGAAAAAGCTTGATCGGATTATGGCTAACGTGGATTTCCATGACCACTTTGTTGGTGCTCATGCTATATTTAAACCGTATCGTGTTTCGGACCATTCCCCTGCTGTCCTTTGTATTCCGACTACATGCAAGGTGAAGCCAAAGCCTTTCAAATTCTTCAATGTCTTGACGTCTCATGAAAATTTCTTAGACGTGGTTAAGGAAGGCTGGAATCAATACATAAGCGGGTTTCATATGTATCGTGTGGTTAGGAAGCTTAAAAGTTTGAAAAAGCCTTTTCGTAAACTTCTTTATGAAAAAGGCAACTTGCATGCTAACGTTACAAGGCTTCGTGCTGATCTTGATTCAATTCAAACTGCCCTTGATGCTGACCCGTTTAATGTGTCTTTGCGTGAAACTGAAGCAGCTTGTGTTGTGGAGTTTAATCAAGCGGTTCTCATGGAGGAACGTTTTTTAAAACAGAAAGCAAAAGTTCAATGGCTTAAGGAGGGAGATTCGAATTCTGCCTATTTTCATAAAGCCGTTAAAAGTCGTGTTACCAGAAGCAGAATTGATGTTATCACGAATTCGGAGGGTGTGGTGTTCAAAAATAGCTTGGTCCCTGAAGCGTTTGTGTCTCATTACGAATTGTTTCTTGGTTATGCGGGTGTTACAGGTCTTTTTAATTCTGATAATTTGTTTCAATCATGTCTTAATGAGCAGGAAGCGCTTGATATGACGCATGATATTTCTATCCAAGAAGTAAAAGATGCTATGTTTTCAATGGGAGATGATAAATCGCCGGGTTCGGATGGTTATACGGCCACGTTTTTTAAGGAAGCTTGAAATGTAGTTACAAATGACGTGCATAATGCTGTGTGTGAGTTCTTTAGGAATGGTACATTACTGAAAGAAATCAACCACACTATCATTGCTCTTATTCCTAAGGTTAAATCGCTGACTCGTATTAATGATTATAGGCCTATTTCATGTTGTAATGTTTTGTTCAAATGCATTAGTAAAATTATTGCTAATCGTATTAAACATTGCTTGAAGAATATTGCCAGCCCTAATCAATCGGCTTTTGTCCCAGGAGGAAGTATCACGGATAACATTCTATTGACGCAGGAGCTTATGCATAATTACCACTTGGATCGGGGTACCCCTAGATGTGCCTTTAAAGTGGATATTCAAAAAGCCTATGATACCGTTGATTGGGAGTTTCTGCGTACGATCCTTCATGGTTTTGGGTTTCATGATAAGATGGTTTCGTGGATTATAGAGTGTGTTTCCACAACCTCATATTCTATATGTGTGAATGGTTCTCTTCATGGCTATTTCAAGGGTAAGCGTGGTCTCCGTCAAGGGGATCCTTTATCGCCGTATTTGTTTACTCTTGTTATGGAGGTTATTACGCTTATGATTCAAAGGAGAATTAGAGAGACGGATTATTTTACGTATCATAGGTATTGTTCTAAAATGGAGCTTGTTAATCTTTGCTTTGCGGATGACTTGTTTCTTTTTGCATATGGAGATGTTAATTCAGCGAGCATTATTAAGGAAGTTTTGGACGAGTTCAAAGTTGCCTCGGGGTTAGTTCCAAGCCTTCCTAAGAGTACGGCGTTCTTTTGTAATGTTCTTAATCATATTAAGCTTTCCATTCTTCAAGTGCTTCCGTTTGAAGAATGAAAGCTTCCGGTTAAATACCTTGGTGTTCCGTTGGTCTCTTCTAGACTTAGAATTAGGGACTGTAACGAGCTTGTTGATCGGGTTCAGCTTCGTATTCAAGATTGGAAAAATAAATCGCTTTCAATTGCGGGGCGTTTACAGCTTATTCAATCGGTCCTTGGTTCGATGCATATTTATTGGGCTTCGGTGTTTATGCTCCCTACTAATGTGTTACATAATATCGAGCAGCTCATGCGTCAATTTTTATGGAGCAATGGGAGTTCGGGTAAGTCTAAGTCTAAAGTTGCGTGGGAGGTGGTTTGTCTCCCTAAAAACGAAGGAGGTTTAGGCATTCGAAGGCTTGAATGTTTCAATTCAGCGCTTATGACTTCTCACGTGTGGAAGCTTCTCACGTTGAAAGAATCTTTGTGGGTGAAATGGATTCATGAATACAAGCTTAAAGGTCGTAATTTCTGGGATATCCCGCTTCGTGGTAACATGTCGTGGGGGTGGAGGAAAATTCTTAAGTTACGTCCTATTGTTCGGAATTTCATATGGAAAAAGATTGGCAACGGAATGAACACTTCTCTTTGGTATGATAAGTGGAATGAGTTTGATCCTCTTGCTAATCGTATCTCTCCTCGTGATATCCATAGAGCTGGTCTCAATCTCCAGTCGAAGGTTAGTGATGTTATCTTCCAAGGTACGTGGATTTGGCCCCCTAATCTTCTGGTTAAATACCCGTTTCTTATTGATTACAATATTCCGATTCGTGATGATGTTTTGGACTGTTTGGAGTGGCGTAATCATCATGGGATCCCTAAGAAGTTTACGGTGTCCCAAGTGTGGATAGATATTCGGTATCGTGACTCAAAGGTTAGCTGGTATAACATGGTTTGGTTTCCATATTGCATCCCTGGACATGCTTTTAATCTTTGGTTGATTGTTCGTAAGAAGTTGACAACCCAGGATCTTATTCCTGTTTGGGATAGATTGGCCTCTCTTGGTACGGTTTGTTCGTTATGTGAGAGTATTCCTGATTCTCATGAGCATTTATTTTTTGAATGTTCGTTTGCGCATGGGTATGGGATAGGCTGAAACTTTTTGCGGGCCTGGATTCATCTAATCCTAATATTTATGATATAATTCAATCCATTTTGCCTATTGCGAAAAGAAGAACCATGAAGAGCGTTGTTGCTAAGATTGTTGTTGCAGCCACTGTGTACTTTATATGGCTAGAGCGGAATTGGAGATTATTCAAGAAAGGTAATCGCACAAATGATCAGATTGTGGATTGCATTAAAACATCCGTGCGTCTCAAGTTGCTGTCTTGTAAGCTAAAGAAGTCCAAGAATGGTGAAAGAATGGCTAGGCTTTGGGAGCTTCCTGAAGCTGTTTTTATCTAGTTATTTATGGCTAGTTGCTTTTGTTTATGCACCATTAGGTGGTTCTTCCCTATTGGTGTTATTGGTTTTGTAATAGTTAGCTAGTGATTATATGGCATGTCATATGATCTTGTGGTAGTTCAAGCTTTGACTTGAGGTTAATGTGACACTCAGTCACATTCCATTAGACTTATTGGCTTTTTGGGTTATTAATATATTTTATCGGGGAATAGTCCCCTTTACCCAAAAAAAAAACTCACCTCAAGTGAATGTAGTGATTATCGCAAAATCAACAAAGTAATCGTCACAAACGATCCGGAATGCAACCTAATTAATTATAGGTCGTATAAGAATAATGTATTTAAAATAAATACAACAATGTATATTATCAAGTTATATCACCACCTAAGAGTTTTGTTTAATTTATAAAAGTTGAAACAATGTTTAAGTCACGCTTGATATTTAATGTCCAAGTATATGTATCCGTAAAAATATTAACTTTGTCTAATAATTGTTTATTTGTTAATAACACTTGATTTAATATTTTTAATATTTGTATAATGATATTATATAAATAGTTTAATTATTTTGTAAAGTAATATTTATAAAGTTAAAAACATGTATAAATATTATATAAGTAATGCTACATTATTTTGTAAAGTTTTTGTTGAAACGAACCAACACTACTCATGTCAGGAAAAATAGTGTAGAAATTTTATATAAGAAGTTACCTAGCTTCTATGATGATTTTACTCATTTTAACACACTTTCGGGCTTAGAAATACGCGATTTTAAACTAAAACACCATTCCCGACAACTTTATAGGTTTATATTTAATCCTACTCGGACCCGAAAGCCCTCAAAAATACCATTTATAAATCTGCCAGATTTATGCCGAAAACTTGTTTTGCCGGTATTGTTTCAAATCTAGTTTTGGCCATAACTTCTTCGTTTTAAATCCATTTTTCGAGTTCTATATATGCACGTAATCGTATTGAGATGAACTAACATATTTTTAAGGTTTTGACTCGATAAAATGCCCATAACCTAATCTACTATTTTACACATTTTGCCAAATATTTTTACTCCATTTTCATACCACAAATCCACTAGTCTATATACTTCAACCACTTTCCACAATCACAATCATCCACTAACCTAATCCAATCCAATACTTTACAATATCATGAAATAATCATAAGATTATTTAAGCTAGTTTATGAACTTTAAACCTAACCACAAGTCTAAAATTTTGTTATGACCCTTAATTAATTTATTATGTGAGTTGTTACATTAAATGATTTAGCTTATTCAAGAATCAATTGTCTTTGAAAGATTGAAAGATTTAGCTTATTGTCCCTAATTTTGCTCTTGGTTCAATCTTCTGTTTCACATCACTTTGCCCCTTTTTAGAATGATTTAGCTTATTGTCCTTTTTTGAATGACTTAGCTTATTGCCCTTTTTTATGTTTTGCTCTTGTGAATTGAGTGATTGGAGTTGAATGTTTATAACAAATTGACAATCATGGGAAAAAGCTTATTGCCCTTTTTTGAATGTTGTGCTCTTGTCCCTTTTTTGTATGTTTTGCTCTTGTGAAGTCTTAAATTAATGTATGATTTGCTTTCGGGAGCTATCATGGGAAAGCTAATAACAATCGATTTGTATTTTAAAAGAAGAGTAGCGATACGATAGAAAATGCAACTCAAGAAGCGATCCGCGGTACATATACATTATGAAAGTATAGAAAGCATGAATGAATATAATCCATATGTATGAAAATTAAAAGAGTAAATAGGTATGCTTACAAAGCTTATGAACACAAAGGAAGAACTAACACATTAAATCACAAAAATATTGTGAGTCTTTTCAAAAATTAAAAAACAAAATACAAATTTGAAAAACACAAAAACATAATTTATTGATGCAAAACATAAATCTTCTCCGATTTATTTCATTTTAATGATGTTGTTTTTTTCAAAATATGAGTATTTCAGAACAGCATTTAAATGCATCATTAACTGAAGGGAGTTTATTCATATCATCAAAATTATAATGTCATCGGTATAATAAGTTTTTTGTCAACAATTCCATTGACAAATAGAAAAACAATTTTTCAATCATAAATCATCGTAGCAAATTCTCAAGTGTGTTTCAAAAACTTGCACAAAATAACCTATCTCATTATAATAAATTCTTTAACTAAGACATATATATGGGGGAGTGTATACATTTTTTTGATCCCTTCATCATTAGAAAATCAAAAGTTGAAATAAATGCAAGAATAACTAATCTTTTAAAATAAATTTTAAGTCCACAAAGAGAAGAAATTCTTGATGAATATTAATCAAAGGGGTGAGTTATAACATTTTTTTGTCAAAAAACAACAGGAATTTTAAACTGCAAAAAATATTTCAAAAGGATTCACTGTGAAACGGGATTTACTCAAGGGGGAGTGTCAGTATAAATTTTGGACTACAAAAGTAATCAACACTATGTTCAGGACTAAAAATGTCATTTTTTCAAATTTACTTCGAATGTATAAATTGAAAAAAGGTATAAACCAAGAGTTATCCCAAGGAAATTCTCTCTCTCTCTCCTTAAGGCGATTTCCAGTGCCCCCATCCTCCCTATCCTTGTCTGGCCAACTACCCTAAAACCGCCTTCTCTAAACTATCCTTTTAGCAACTAAACCTTCTGTTCCATTACTTCGCTTATGATTTCTCCTTAATTATCTTCTTGTTCAATTGCTTATTAGGTTCAGTATCCAATCATAATTCACACCCTGTCACATTCAAACACAAATCATCATTCGTCTTGCGATTTTCCATTTTAGTCTCGTTGGGACATAACGACCCGAGGACACTCTGTACTGCTTCCGGTTATCTTGCTCTCGCGTGATTTCGTCCTTTGGTGTATTTATATCATATATAGATAGGTTTTAAGGGTTGAGTTTGCGCGAGTCACGAACCTTACAGATAGTAGAAACGAGACTCCGTCCTCGGACATTTAGAAACTTATACAAACATACTCACGCGACTACACCTTCTTCTTGAGGTTTTCACTATAATGAGACTTTCCCTATAACGCGGTTATACCAGTCATAAGATCTGTAATGATATATTTTGAGATACCCATTTTGATGGATTAAATATCCTGGACAAACCTAGCCAAAATTTTTGGTAGATTGAGAAGTGTAGAAACACCGAATTTTGCTGAATAAAGTTATCAGCGTCTTGTTTAGAACGAGTTTATTAAACCTTAAGTCTTTCCTTGGTCACACAATCGGATAACACAAATTTAATCTCGGGACGAGATTTCTTTAAGGGGTAGGTACTGTAACATCCGAGAATTTTCGAAATTTTGAATGACGATTTTACCCTTTGACTTTTAGGGTCTGACTTGACTTTTTGACTTTTGGTCTTTTATTTTCACATAAAAGCGATTACCGCGTAACCGGTAATTTTTCGGAACATATTTAAAGGAGATATATGTTATTCCTAGGTTGATTTATCAAAAACGAGCAGCTAAATCACGTTTTCATTATTCGGACTCTAAAGCAATTTGATGTAAAACGATATTCCTGACAACTTTTTAGTTTTGACCGAGACCCGAAAACAGTCAGAAGGTGACTGAAATGCCCTCGCAAGATTTAGAAACGAGAAAATAATTAAATTATGATTAATTTACACTTTTTATTAAATAAAAATATTTAATAAATTAGTCATCATTTTATTCAGTAACGTTTGTTGATAACGCAAATATACGGGTTAAAAATTTATTTCTATTTTTACTTTTGAACGAGACGTAACCGGTTCACCAAATAAATAACGAACATTTTTATAAATGTTATAAAAATATTTATGAAATATTATCAAATAAATACTCGTTTTTATCGGAAAAATGATTTAGAAAACAATGACGCGAGTTTCGTGACTCGAATCGACCGTTAACTAGTTCAAACGGGTCCCAAACCGAAAGTTATAAAAACTACCTTAAACATTTACACAATTTACCCTCAACTATTACCCACTTGCCACTTTTAATTATAACTATTAATATAAATATAAAAGTTATTTAATTTTATTTCATTTTCATTTAGATATAAACACACACCCCTCCCACTTATCTCTCCCTCATATCCGGCAGCCACCGGCCGGCCACGGTCACCGCCGCCGTGCCGTCGCCGGAAAAGTTTTCCGGTGACTTTTTCCGGCGAACCCAAAAATTATAAAAAGATAGATCCATCCCGGATCTATCCGATCCCCACCATCACGCGCTGCCACCACTGCTGCCGCCACACCGACGCACCACCACCACCACAAGACCTTCGTCATCATTATCATTATAACACGACCACACCACCAAGGGTGCGTCTGGTTCGTTTTGGAAGAGCACCAAAGGGTGTGTTTGAATCTGACAGCCACCACCAGCTAGGGTGCGTTTGGTCTCGGGTCAACCACAAAGGACGCGTTTGGCTTCGTGGTTATAACCACGACAGAGTTTGGTTATAAAACCACCTGAAAAGGGTGCGTTTGTTTTGGGTGTAAAACAACCACGAATGGCGTGTCTGTTACTGTGGTAAAAACCAAAACGTAGGTGGTGTTTGTTTCGCGTACAACAGCCCGAGAAGGCGTTTGGTTTTAGGGAAAACCGACAAGGGTCCGTTTGGTTTTTAATAATAGCAGCTAGGCCACGTTTGGTTGTGTCCGAGGCACCAACGGGTGCGTTTGGTTCATTATCTCAGCCACAAAGGGGCGTTTAGTTGGGATTGAAAGGCATAAGGGGTGTTTGGATTGGCTGCGAAACAACCAAGGGGGTGTTTGTTTGTGGGTTTGGCACCGGTTAGGGTGCGTTTGGCATTAAGGACAGCCCACAAGGGGCGTTTGGGTGAGCGGAAACAACCTTTAAGGGTGTGTCTTGATTTATATAAATCGGATAATAAATACATCATAAGTTTTCATAAATATTAAACCGGATTAAATGGTGGTCATTGGTTAAATAAATGTGTCATGTATTAATTAATCTTGCCTAATCATATATATTGAACACACGAGTAAATTTCAACATGGATTAATTGAAAAAGGGTTAAGTTATATAATTTCAAGATTTTTAATTCGTAATATATCAATAACCGGATAAACAAACGGAAACTATACTTTTACAAATGGGATAAATATTCTAGCAACCCGTCGAGGAAACAATATATTAAATTATAAAATAATCTTATATTTTATAATTATCAACTAGAAACTAACATCATAACTGTTGTAAGAGTTTTAAAAACGTCGTTTAACATAATTTGCAGATTTAAAACGTGTGTTCATTTTTATGAAGAAACTTTC
>BQNB010159450.1:0-14912 GCA_026074375.1 Tanacetum coccineum | reverse complement strand
CAGCCCACCCGAAAAGGGTGTGTTGTTTGTTGTGGTTCGCGGGTCAGTCACCCACGTAGGGTGCGTATGTTTTTGTTTTCCATCAGCGAGGGTGCGTTTTGGGTCTATGGCAGCCGATGAGGGTTGCGTTTGGTCTATTAAAACCAACTAGGGTGCGGTCTGGTTTTGGTTCGCACGGCACCAGCGGGGGGCGTTTGGTTGTCGGGTTTGTCACCAAGAAGGTTGCGTTTTGATTGTTGTCAGAAAGGGTGCGTTCGGGTTGGTTTTTTTATCACCACAGCCGCACCCTCAAGGTGTCGGGCTGTGGTTACGTGGTTAATTGTTTCGGGTAATCTTGTCTTGTTTCTCGTCTTGGTTGACCGGCTGAAAAACACGCCCACAAAGGGGTGTTTGTTTCTGCGTAACATCAGCCCGAAAGGGGCGTTTGGTTGGCTGCATGGCAGCCAATAAGGGTGCGTTTGGGCGAGCCGAGGCAGCCATAAGGGCTGTTCGGGACAGCAGGAGTGTTTGGTATTATGGCAGCTGTTAAGGGGCGTTTGGTTCTGTAGATAACATAGCATTTAGGGGTGTTTGGTTCGCTGTTTAACAGCAATATGGTGTGTTTGGTATAGCAGTAGGGGTGTGTTTGGTTCAGCCCATATAGGGTGTTTGGTTTTACTTGTTCTTTTGTTACTTGTCGATTTCGTTTAAATATGTATAATGAGGTATTTGCAACATGGATTGTTTGAAGAGGAAAACTTTGAGTTTTGTAAAAATGGGAAACGTCGTATAAACGGCAAGGTCATGCCGAAATTTCTAAAAATTCTTATACTTAGTAAATTTTCATTAAAGTTTATATTATTTTAGAAACCCGATAAAATGACAAAGTTATATAGTTTTTAAGATTATTAAATTGTGATTTTACAATAAATCATTAAATAAACAAAAACTATACTTTTATAAACAAGACAAGTAGTTTAGTTAAAACGCGTAACGAAATACTAAATTATAAAATATTATTTTATCATTCCCAACTATAACTTTGGTAAAGTCTTTAAAAACGTCATTTATCTAACTCGTAACTTTAAAACGTGTGTTTACTTTTATGCAAGAACGTTTTATTTATTTAGTAAAGCGAATTTCGAAAACGTGTCGAATTATATTGTTACGATTATTTTTCTTACCAAATTCGTGTGTAAAATTGAAGAAAAAATCGAACCCGAATTATTGTGCTTAGATGTGTGAATGTTTTAGTTATTAAGCAAGATCTAGGCATAAGGTAGCTAATTGTGCAAGAGAAATCAAGTTAAAAGGTCAAAAAGGGCGATTTTTAGGCGATTTTTAGATGAAAAAAACTCTGTATAAAATTCGTCGTTGCGGTTTTTGAACTTTCTGGCAAAAGTTCATGTTGCGTTTTGACCTCTTCTTGTTGCTGTTATGACTTTTTCTTGGTTTGCTTTTTTGACATTGGATGCGTTTTGGTTCATTGCGTTTTGATTGCAGATGTTGCGTTTTTTTGAAGACATATATTGCGTTTTGACTAAGGAATACTTTGACCAATTTTTTATTTCATTGCGTTTTGACAAAATTTCATTGCGTTTTGACCATTGCGTTTTGAGCATTGCGTTTTGACCAAATCTCAACCACTGCGTTTTGATAAAGTTCATTGCGTTTTGACCATTGCGTTTTGAGCAAATCTCAACCACTGCGTTTTGATAAAGTTCATTGCGTTTTGATTGAATAGGCACTGCGTTTTGTCTAGAAATCTTGCGTGAAGAAAAGAGTTTCAGTAAAACAGCCATAACTTTTGATCCGTAACTCCGTTTTAGGCCCGTGACCTCTCAAATCGAAGAGAAAAACGTGACGGATCACGCTGTAACCACCCTTTAGCTGGTTAAGGATTTCTTAAGGCCCAAAAAGCTCGTTTACTATGATTTATTGACATTTTTCAGTTTTTTGGAATTTGTGTTAGAATTGTTTTTGTTCTAGCTCACGGCCCATCAGCATTTTAAGGCCTGTTTCAGTTTGGTGAGCCTATTTAAACAATCTACTTTAACCCTAGCCAGAAAATTATCTGTTTTTATACAAATTGAAATCAGTGGCCGCTGATGTCCACGGAATCAGTCACGGTTATCTAGTGGATCTTGTAAATCCCGATACACCTTTGCCGTTTTTGATCATAACGAGTAAAATCCCGAGAACGTGAATTCATACAACCACAATAATCAATCACATCATATCCACTTAAGATCCAACAACAATTTTTCATACGCATAATTCACTTAAAAACGAAACAAAGAATACTTCATCTTCGGGTTCAGTTTTTTAGAGGAAACCAGCGATACAGAAACTGCAGATCAAGCAAAGATCTCAAAAGAAACTCCCTTGAACAAATTAAATGCACTTAAATCAACCACTCAACTCTCGACAGCCGAGTATATGGTATCAACAAGGTTTTTCTTTTGCACGACTCATTGGGATAGTTTCAGAACCTTCAAGTTTCATTATCTCAACACATGAATAATTAGAAACACTTTCTCAAATGCTAGAAACACTTCAGAATGAATTCCAATCAGCTCCCTAATGTGATCAAAGTAACAATGTTTGAATATGTTTTCATTAACTCTGACTTGTTTAAAGCCTCTCAGATATTTATTCAAGATCTTTTTTTCTCAGATCGAGAAATAATAGAGAAACCTTCAAAATACCTAAAATGACAGCTCAAACATTCAAGGAAACAATCATCCAGAACATGAATTCCATTGAGCAATGTATAATTGAAAGAGCAAGTCATGAGCAAGAGCTTAAGATGACATTGAAAAAGTTGAGTGTAAGACAGTTGCAGATTCAACAGTGCAAGGTTCAAGAGGTTCAATCATCGGTTACAAGTTCAGGAGATGAAACAAGCAGTGGGATTGTATCAGATGAAGAGATTGAAAAGAAGGAATTGGAAGCACATTTTTACAATTTTTTTAACAACCCGTTTTCCATGGCAAAGATTCAGGAAGTCCTTACTGCAGAATCAAGTTCTAGATTCGATACGCCATTGTAACATGTACAAAACATGATGCAAGGTAATGTGATGCAAATACAGACGACATTCTGAGCAACCTGAATCCATTAATGACACATATGTTTTGGAGAAGGATGATAGCAATGTCACTCCTGATTCATCAAATATATGTAATAATGATAATCAGGTTGACCAAAATGCTGTAGAATGTGCTGCTGATGAGCGTGCTGCGCTTGCTAATTTAATTGCAAATTTAACTCTTGATACTGAGGAAAACAAAACGATTTTAAAGCAATTAAAGAAAGCAAACGCATCATTAACTCTAAGAACTGAAGGAGTCAAAACTACCTTGATGAGACTAGTAGACCTGGGGGCAGGCTACTAAGCAGTCGGGATAGTACCTGATTGCACTTTTCAGACCAAACATACTGAGCCTTGAGAAGTACAACACTGCCCTAAATGACCTAACGAGTGATTTTTAAATACATCAAACAAAGTTAAATGACACTCTAGTTACTATTAGCTAATAAAAACATTGGACAATAGACGAGGTTTACCACCAAAACCTATGAAAATTGTCAAGTTGTGCAATCAGAAACACGATGACTAGTCAAATAGAAGTTTTGTTAAATAGGTCACAAAATTTTGAAAGGTACAACTCAAAGAGAAAACAAAGGTAATTTTGGATATTAAAAGAGTTAATGAAAGAAAAGACTTTGACACAGATGATTGAGATGGAAGAAACAGTTAAAGTTTTTTTAAATGAAATTCTTTAAAAACGCAATCCAGTACTTCAGACCATTCACATGTTAGCACCCAAATGCGCAACGTATCATGGTAGGTCAACCTTTGCCTAAATCCAAATACTACAGCAAGAAAGCCAATCTAATAAGCCCTGTTTGTATGATATACCCATATGAATACTAGTCTGATCCTGCAAACAGAGTTTGCCACCCGATGGAAACATAGTGACTCCTTGAAAAGGAGAGTAGATCAAAATTGGATATAGCACAAAGTGAAACCATATAAATTACCCCTATCTAAAACAGTCTTTATGAAACTTTCAAACCACCATCCAAAGCCTATCTTGATGCAGTTTGGAACGCGCAAAAAGAAGTTGGAAGACAAGTGGAGAAAAAACGTTTTGTTAGGACAAAACCAAACATTTGCTAAAAACCTGGCTTCTAACCAGTCCCTAAATCCATTAGTAAAGTAGACTACTTTAATAACGAAATGAACAAACAACCTTCAAGCATTTTAGAACAATTTGTCAACAAACGTGGTTCAATCATACTAGTAGATGCATTTCCTAACCCAACTGCCAATGAGTATGGAAAGTTTTGATCAAAATCTTCTATGCCTCTTTCAACAAAACAATACCTAAGACAGTCATTGTTTATCCATGAACCATGAACTAAAAAGGGAAATGAATGACGATTATGGGAGTAACGTTAATTCCCTTGAAAAGGACTTGACGAACTTGAATCAGAAAAGGCTGAATTTTCACACATAATATATCACTTTCTCGAAGAGTGTGGTGTCTAAAAGATGTTACATGTTTGTATTTGCATTGCTCTGTCTGATCTAAATGCAAATACTAATTGCAATCTTATATCTTCATAAAGGTCCAAAGAATGTGAATGTTTGCACAAAAGCATTCGAAACAAACTGAATCTGTTTAACAAATGAAGTTCACTAATAATTTGTTAAAAAGTTTTGCTAAACTTGAAAAACACCTCAATGTTCTCTTGAACTTTCTTTACAACATTGTAATGAACAGATGAAAAACAACCCCAGATTGCAAAGAAAATGCTCAAATGTATTTTCCGAAAAAGAACTTGAACAATTATCATGAAATACAGATTTGAAGAGCTCAAATGCAAGACAAGAAATGGTGATAAATGATTAAAGAAACTACTCATTACTGTACAAAAAGGAAAGTCTGTGGAAACTCATTTGATAAACCAAAATCTGTTGTTCGACAAACCAAATGCTTCAACGATTCCAAAACTCCCATCCAGTTTAAGGAAAACAGCCTCCTTTTTCAAATTCTCCTGAAATAGAATTTTTCAAACGAATCAGTCGGTTAATAAAACAAATGTGTCGGATGGTTTTAATTAAACCAGTCACTCAACAGAGTTTGTTGCCTCGAATAGAAACAAAAGCAATCAAAACACAGATGTCTAAAACCAAAATGTATAGAATTGGGCCTCCACCACAACACAAACAAGAACACCACAGTTGCCCCTCATGCTCTAGGAATACCATAAAATCCCACATGTCTAAATCTTCAGGAGTATTCACACTACAGTGTTTAGCAAGCAACCACAGCTTAAGTGCCTATCAAGTTAAAGATAAGGTCGTGCCAACATATAGATTCAAGTGAAGTTTCAAAAAAGGAAGAAGAAGACCATCATAGGAATTCTAGAATTTCTAAGAAAACAAAGTCTGTAACTAGCGTGTAAAGACATTCAAAATACCATGAACTTCGAATGTAATGCTGTTAGTGTCCTGATTTGGACAATGTGTGGTTTAATACAAAACATGAAAAGCTTAGTGTTCTAGAATACTTGATAATGACGTGAACACTAGAAGTAAGAAGCCTGATGTAGTGTGCCTATAGTGCTGAAGTAAACGCCAAGAGAAAACAAGCGAAACAAATCTGTTGCAACACCCCATAAGAAAACAGTTGCATCAGATACCACTATTCAGAAATCCAAGAGTAACTATCAAGAGGTTTGTATGAGAAAACAAAATCCTGGAATGGAAATGGTTGAGGAATAGCTAAGAGATGTCCCATCAGGAGGTGATACATGGACACAAAAGACACTTAGAACCACAAAAAGATATGGATGCCTAAAATCAGGAAAAATGATGTATCATCAAATATTAGTCCCACTATAGACATTGTCTCTAGGATTACTAATGTTTTGAAGATATCAAACTCCATAGGATCCAATTTGTCCAATGTTCCATCGTCCTCTAATTCTCTTGCAGATTGTACAACTCATCCTAATTCATTGTTGACTCTGGATGCACAAAGCACATGACGGGCAATCTCAAGCTGTTGTGTAATTATGTGAGAAATTTCTTGGTACTGGTTCGTTTTGGGTCATGAACAGTTTGCTCCAATTCTGGTTATGGAGATCTGATTCAAGGGAATGTCAGTGAAAATCAAAACGGGTTTTACTTCGTCGAGGCCTCAATCATAATCTTGTCTCGGTTGTCCCATTCCTGTGAGCGGAATTATTGAGTTGCTTTCAGGAAATCTACTTGTTTTGTGAGAGATCTTCGGGAAACGATTTACTAACTTGGTAAACGTGGAACCGATTTCTATCAACAATATCTCTCAGAAACAACTTCATCAACTCAACATCTGTTTCAAAGGCTAAAGCTTCACCATCTCAAAGCATGGTTATGGCATCGAAGACTTACTCATCCTTACTTCGATTACATCACCTTACTATCAAAGAAAGAGATTGTGACAGGCTTACCTAGTTGAAAAAAGTCAAGGATCAACTTTGTTATCGTCTGTGAAATGAGTATAGCAAAAAGAATGCTCGTTTAAGTCAAAAGCTTTCCAAGTTTCCAAAGGAAGGCTGAATTTGCTTCACATGGAACTTGTGTGGTCCAATGGGGTTGCAAGCATAAATGGGAAGAAATATATTTCTGGTGATTGTTGAAGACTATTAAGATACACTTGGACTCTTTTTTTCTACAATCCAAGGATGAAACACCAGAAGTTCTCCAAAATTTTCTCAGATGATTCAAACGAATCTTCAAGCTCAAATATTACTGTCCGTACTGACAGAGGCACAGATTCTTGAACAAGAACACCTCCATGCTTATTTCAAAGAAGAAACATGAACCATCAGACTTCCACTCCTCAGAACACCTGAACAAACAGGCGTTGTCGAAAGACGGAACCGCAACTCATGTTGAAGGCTGCTCGAAACGATGCTTTCAGCTTCTAACTTCCATTATCATTTTGGCTTGAGCAGTTGCAACCGCAATGCAATACTCCAGAAACAGATCAATCAATCATATCCACTCATTGAAAACGCATATCATCCACCTCATAAAATGACAGGAAACCTTCAATAAAACATCTCACATCTTTGGTTTTTCAATTGTTTACATATACTAAGAGATGGGGGAAAATCTGGACAATAATGAAAGAAAAAGGGATCCCATGTTCCCCCATGGTGGGATATTCTACTCAGTCGAATGGATCGCGTGTTTACAAAGAAGAACACTCTTAATATTAGAGTCAATTCCAAATCAAGTTTTGATGAAAACAAAGAGATGATGTCCAGATACACAACAGATCAGACCTCGCACCACAACGACAAGAGATGTCTGTTGAAAACATCAGTTCAGGCCTCGTTCTTCATCCAATGACTTTTGATCATAAACTTCAAACCGGAATTCAAGACCACAGCAATGAACAGTCAAGTTCAAAGCTGGTTCCAAAAGTTGTTCCTCTAGCAGTCAAGACAGCTACATCACGACAAGAGTTGGAATTACTATTCCACCATCACATAGCAATGCTAAGGACAACAGGTATATATATAGAAAATACAAAATTAGAAAATCAGAAAATTTACAAAAAGATTCTTCTCGACATGTCTCTTGGAATCGATAACATTTACGTGCTTAGAAATGTCGATTAACATTGACACGGGTGTGTAAATGAAGTTCGAGCGAGAGTTGCAAATAGTTTTCAAAAACATGACATTTTTCTAATTTCTAGATGGCGTTATGTGCAAATATCAGTACAAACCCTGACATCACATAAAGGAAGGTTTAAACTTATCCTCACAACGAGAAAATTTAATGTTTTCCTTGGTCTTGAGCTGTCTTACAAGACATTCATGTTTTTAAAGCTCAAGAAAAAGGATAGATGTATGTTTTCATGGCGCTTACCCTCACAGTTTAGAAATGAAGTCTCTAACATCTGTTTTTTTCCAAAAGTTTGGACATAAATTTCAAGAATTTCTCAATGACGTTTGAACACAACAGTTCAAGCCTCGAACCTCAATGTCAAATGACGTTTGAACACAACAGTTCAAGCCTCGATCCTCAATGTTAAATGACGTTTGAACACAACAGTTCAAGCCCTCACCCCGATCCTCAATGTCAGATGGACGTTTGAACACAACAGTTCAATCCTCGATCCTCAAATGTTAGATACGTTTGAACACACAGTTCAAGCCTCGATCTCTCAATGTCCTATTGATGTTTGAACATCAGCAAGTTTCACGCCTCGTTGTCAATGTTTATAAGATGTTTCTGAACAACGCAGTACAAGCCTCGATCCTCATGTCAGAAGATGTTTGAACAACTCAGTTCAAGCCTCGATCCTCAATGGTTTTTTTTCCCAGATGACGTTGACCACAACAGTTCAAGCCTCGATCCTCAATGTTAGATGACGTTTGAACATACATTTTCAAGCTCGATCCACAATGTCAGATGATGATTTTGAAACACAGCCCCCCCATTTTTTTTTTTAAGCCTCGGTCATCAATGTTTAAAAGACGTTTGATCGCAGCAGATCAAGCCTCGGTCTTCATGGCAATGACGTCTGTTCACATCAGTTCAGGCCTCGTTCTTCATCAAATGACTTCTGATCATAACCGTTCAGAACTCGGAATTCAAGACCACAGCAATGAACAGTCAAGTTCAAAGCTGGTTCCAAAAGTTGTTCCTCTAGCAGTCAAGACAGCTACATCACGACAAGAGTTGGGATTACTATTCCACCTTCACATAGCAATGCTGAGGACAACAGGTATATATATAGAAAATACAAAATTAGAAAATCAGAAAATTTCCAAAAAGATTCTTCTCGACATGTCTCTTGGAATCGATAACATTTACGTGCTTAGAAATGTCGATTAACATTGACACGGGTGTGTAAATGAAGTTCGAGCGAGAGTTTTCAAATAGTTTCAAAACATGTCATTTCTAATTTTCTAAATGGCTTATGTGCAAATGTCAGTACATAACCCGGACTTCAAATAAAGGAAGGTTTATAACTTATCCTCACAACGAGAAAATTAACGTTTCTCGGTCTTGAGCTGTTCTTACAAGACATTCAATGTTTTTAGCTCAAGAAAAAGGATAGTGTACGTTTCAGTGCGCTTACCCTTACCGTTAGAAGAGAAGTCCTCTAACATCTGGTTTTTCAAAAAGTTGAACACAATTTTTCAAGAATTTCTCGATGACAATTCATAATCTTTCAAAATTGTGTGTTCAACACTCCATCCTCCCTACAATGTTTTCAAGACACAAATTTATCAATTGGAGTCCTATTTTTGAAGGGGAGTTTTTCAAAAAACAAAGTTTTAATGTTCTTGGATACATCAACACAGACAACTCTTATGTATTCAAAACATTATCAAAATGTTCCAAACCATTCATGCTGATAATATTTTCTCCTACAGAATTTTCAAGACATATTTTAATCACAAGGTATTCAAAAACTATGTGTTTTATTTATAAATTATAGGGGAGAAAATGTAATAAATAATTGATTCATCGACTCATGTACTGAACAATAAGAAAAGGTTTTATGGTTGATCTTATACCCACAAAATCTTAATTTCACGACGATTCTAAAGTCCATAAGGTGGTTAGGTTAGGGATATCAATTACTATGATCCAATCCAGAACCGGAGGATCTAACCAAGGTTAATCCCAATAGTTAAAATAATCAGTCTTTGGTTGATGGAGATAAATGTATATGGGCATAATGCTGGACTAAGATGGAGCTAACACTAGGAACGCAAATCACAACAAGGTGTTAGTAATGTGTCCTGGTATGCATTGAAGGTGTTGAAGGAATGAAAAATAGAAATGTATGGATAAAGGGTGTAAACAAAGAAGCCCTACAAACAAACTTAAGCAGAAACCGGTGTCAAAACATATGATGTCAAGAATCACTGTTGGTTGCTGACATTGAAAATCGACATTCAATGGACCCATTTGATGCAAAGCACAAACCCTTCCCAGCCATTCGGGTTTCTCTCAACAGAAAACTTGTCTCCATTTGTCACGAAGATCACACGTTATCTAATTGACATCTCACTCCGAGATTGTTGATATTGAATCAGGTGTGCAATCTGCTCCAGCATCCTGAGGTTACTTAAACCAAATGCGTTTAATCGAGTCTAGAGCCAAGAGATCAATAAAAAATATATGTTAGGAAACACATTCCCATTTCAAACATTGTTGAACATCATACAAGTCAAAAGCTGTTATCAAGAAGTACTACACATATCGTTGTGATATTTGCCCGATACATCGAGTGATACTAAATGTATTCACAGTGAAGTTGGAATCCTCCACCATCCCACCCCCTTTCCCCCCCCTCACCCCACCCCCCACCCCCCCTCCATGCTTGAGCCAGCATCAAAATACAAGCTCTTGGTGGTGACTTGCGGATTTCTATATGAATCAAACTTGTGACACTGGATATCGATTTGGTCCAGTAACTGGAATTGACGGTTGATGAATTTGATAAAAAAACATGCACTATCAATGTGTTAAAAAAACTCTTTAACCGTGATGACACGTCTTGATTGATTTTCAAATCAATTTTCTCGTGTATCACTAATGTAAACCTGCAGGTCAAACGGTGGTACGGTACCTCAATCCTATTTCAACATGCTCAATCTTATGAACGACATACTATCTAGAAAGCTCAAGATTTAAAGACAAAGACTTCCGCTAACTCTGATTTAAAGCTTTCAAGATAATGCAATAGTATGAGCATGTTGGTCAAAAATAATAGATGAAAGGATGGCCAAAAGACGATAAAGACAGAATGACAAAGGATCAAAGTCCAGATCGCATAGCATTAGGAACAAGCTTTACAACGAAGACAATGACCTCGAACACTCGAGCTTAAACGAAAAAAAGCAATCTCAACTAATGCTCATGAAGGAGTGTCATCATTGAACTCACTTCGGGGGGATTGTTAGCCTCTTTTTTATTGAGTCGAATAAAGGAAGCTCGTTCCCAGAAAGTGACTGAAATGCCCTCGCAAGATTTAGAAACGAGAAAATAAATAAATAATATTTAATTAACAGTTTTATTAAATAAAAATATTTAATAAATTTAGTCATCATTTTATTCGAAAACGTTTGTTGATAACGCGAATATATATGTTAGAAATTTATTTTTATTTTTATTTCGGACGAGACGTAACCGGTTCACTAAATAAATAACGAACATTGATTATGAAATATTATCAAGTAAATACTCGTTTTTGTTGGAAAAATTATTTGAAAAACAATGGCGCAAGTTTCGTGATTTGAATCACCCGTTAAGTCGCCCAAACGAGCCCCGAACCATTATTTTACAAAATAATGCCCAACAGTTACACTATTAGTCCCTGTGGTAATATTTTCATTTGTAACCCTAAACTATTCTACATATTGCATTTCATTTTATAACTTTATATATATACATATAAATACAAAAATCACACATTTTCTTTTCATTTTATAAAAATAAAACACACACACACCACTATAACACTCTCTCCCTCCCCTCTCCACCGGAAAAATAATCCGGCCACCACAGCCACCGCCGGAAAAGATTCCGGTCATCTTCTCCGGCCACTTTTCCGGCCAAACTCCGGCGAACCCAAAACTTTATAAAAATGTATCCTCATTGCCCGATCTACCCGATCCCCAACAACACTCGCCGCCACGCGCCTCCACCTCCTCCGGCTGCCTCCCCACCGCAGCCCACCATAACACCATGTCACCCTCACCACCACTATACTACCACCACTATCCTCACCGCCACCTCCATCTCCACCATCTACTACGGCAGCAGCCGCCGCCGCGCACCACCACCGCCGAATACATCCACCACCCCACTGCCACCACTGCCGCCTCATCACCCCGATACCAACATCACCTCCATGCAGCGCCCATCACCGCCTTACTACCACCAACGCCACTGTCATCACCTCGGCTGTCTCTTCGCCACAGCCGCTGCTATCTCCAACAGCCAACACCACCACGACCCACCAACAACATCATTACCCCGCTGCCACTACCGTCGCCACCTCCACACCGTAACCACCTCTACCAGCCACCACAGCCGACACCCCTCATATCCAAGTTTGAATGGTTTTCTTTTTGGTAAAAACTAGTAATAATTTTGGTGTGGTTTTGTTTGTTTCGGGTTACTGTTCACCGCAGCAGGGTGCGGTCGGTTCGAGTCTAAACCCGAAAAGGGTGCGTTTTGTCGTGGGTCAGCCACCACCCGAAGAGGGGTGCGTCCGGTTTTGAGTTAGCAAAAAGGGGTGTTCGTTGGTTTTGTTTTAAAACGCAAGGGTTGCGTTTGGTTTGATGATTTCAGCAGCTATAGGCTGCGTTTGGTTAGTCTCGCAGCCATAAGGGTGCGTTTGGCTCAACAGCAGCCCGTAAGGGTGCGTTTGGCTGTGTAAAAACTGCCACAAGGGTGCGTTTGGTTCGGTGGACAGCAGCCCCCAAAAGGGGTGGTTGCTTGCTGCGATTTAGCAGCCCGTAAGGGGCGTTTGTTTCTGCGTTTTATGGCCCAAATGGGCGTTTGGATTTGTGATAAACTGCCCCTAAAAGGGTGTTTGGTTTAGCAGTTTGGGTGTGTTTGGTTTTGCTATTTTTAGTATTTATTTATTTAGCCTTGTTAATATATATTGAAACGAGAGTAATTCGCAACACGGATTGTTTTGAAAATGGGAAAAACGTTGAGTTTTGTTAATATGGAAAACGTTTTATAAACGAATAGGTCATGCCGAAATTTTTATAAATTCCTATACTTAGTAATTTTTACTATAATCCTAATATTTTAGAAACCCGATAAAAAGGACAAATATATATAGTCTTAAGATATACTTTTACAAAAGAGACAATTATTTTAATTACAACCCGTTAAGAAAACAAAATATAAATTTATAATATATTATTTTATAAATTCCTGACTAGAAAATAAAGTCATTTCTTTCGTAAAAACTTTAGAAACCTTGTTTACCTAATGCGTAACCTTAAAACGTACGATTATTTTTATGCAAGAACGTTTTATTTATTTAGTAAAGTGAATTTCGAAAACGTGTCGAATTATATTGTTACGATTATTTTTCGTACGTTTATTAAATAATACGTGTAAAGTAATATATGTTGCGACTTATTCTTTTGTTTGTTTGTCTTTATTATATAATTCACCACATGAATTATATAATTGTTTCTTTTTCATATGTAATATATACGGAATATATTACATACTTTGAGTATTCTTTTCGGTGTATTTTATTTAACCACCCACCAAACTCCTCCAACTTGAAACCTCAATCCTTTATCAACGTGTCGCGTTGACGTAACCAATTATCGGGGAACCCAAATTCATTATCCTAAGTAGTAGGATATAGCCGTTAAATTAAGCTGCATCTTCTTGGTCGAGCTGTTCCATTCTCCGTTGTGCTGTGATTATTATTTGCATTTCTGCTAGTTTCTCTGCAACATCAAGGTGAGTTCATAGCCCCACCTTTTCTCTTTTAATGGTTTTCTTAAACTATTTTTGGGGTGAGAATACATGCTTGTTTTACCGAATAACTTATCGGTTACTACTACATAAGCGTTACATGAATGTTTTTACTAAAGCTTTTGCTTATCTACCACATGATTTCTAATACATGTTTGATACATGCTTGTTTTACCGAATAACTTATCGGTTACTACTACATAAGCGTTACATGAATGTTTTTACTAAAGCTTTTGCTTATCTACCACGTGATTTCTAATACATGTTTGATACATGCTTGTTTTATAAACTGGACACAAGAAACTTTATGGTATGCTGGACCCAAATATGAGGTCAATTGCATGAGTAGTTATTGCCAAAGACCCCACATCATGAACTGTTAATTGCCTATAATGGGTGAGCGCTAGTACAAATAAATAGATCTATTGGGTTTGACAGCCCTGTCCGGGGGTATGAATCGAATCCTTTCGAGCACCCAGTCAACGGACAATTTGTATTTAGAAGTTAGGTATAAGGCAATAATACCTAGTTATGGGGCAACATGAATTACATACAAGATATGTGTTAACGTCAAGGCTTCGGTGTCATGAGCTCAATGCAATCAAGATTTATACATTGTATTCGTTGCAATGTATTCTGTTGAATTATACTTTGAAATACTGTCGCTGGCTGATCTTAAACCTTGTGGTCCACTATTGAACATTACTTGATTTATTGAAACATTACTTGGATTTCGATAACAATTCTTCTAAATGTTGTAACGCTACTTTTCTTACAGAAATATTTCTTGAACTATTTCAATACTGCTTTTACTTAAACCTATGAATTCACCAACATTATTGTTGACGTTTTTGCATGTATTTTCTCAGGTTATTATATTGCTAGCTGAGCATTGGGAGCATTCGAGTCGCGTGGATATCAAAACTTAAAGGACTCGGTTTTCTTCACATTCGATATTCATTTTTCTTTAATATTCAAATGAGTCATGTTTGAACTCTTGCAATTCTTATTAAAATTATTGGGACCTTAATTTACTCTGATCTGTTTAAATCGAATGTGACATTTTATCAAACGTCTCTTTTGAGGTTGTTTTCTGTAACTTGTACTTTATACTATGAAGTGGCACCCCAAAGTGGTATTCCGCTGCGTTGTGATTTTATGGGGGTGTTACAGCATGATTTTCAACTTGGAATCGAAAGCTATCAACAGAAGATTAATCTCACTGCACCAACAATTACATTCCCAAGAATTGAAGAATATGATGTGTTTTCTATTGTCTATAAGCCCGTACATGGAGTCATTTATACTAATAGCAAGAAAGAGAAAAGGGTGATGAGACATTCAGAGATACATAAGTTTTATGATGCAACACTGAGAAGAACGCTTG
>BQNB010159447.1:0-14912 GCA_026074375.1 Tanacetum coccineum | reverse complement strand
AATAGTAGGGTAAAGAGTATACGTCAAAAAGTATGATCACTCAGAACGAACGATGGTACACGGGTACGACCTAAAAGAATATGGGTTTCGGTTTAGACTCGGAACGATAACGGAGTGTGAATGATGCATGTACATTTATTATTTATTTGGTAAACGTTGTTTATGTGTCAAAGCATTAGTGATCGAGTTTTGTGAAAAGTCTTAGATTATAATTAATTGTATATATATAATATTATATTAATTATATAAATATAATATTATATTATTGTTAACATATATGAAAACTTAACGTTGTTGCAGTTCGGCATTTTACCCATCCCCGAGTAATTAGTCAAGACATTTTGATATTCTTGTTTTTCTAGTATTTTCTAAGTATAAATAATTTATAAAACTTTTGGCATGACCCGTTCGTGTTTACACACTTTTCCAAAGTCGTAGACTTTATTTAAAACCATTTTCAAATCACTTTCAATCCAATTTTTATAATTACAAAATATACATCGTTAAACCTCTTTTATAATTTATCAAAAGACCATTCGGACCCTTATTGGGCTTTTAGACCTAATAAGCCTAATCTTATTATTCGTAACGTATAACGTTCAAAATAAGTTAAACGTATAACGTCTATGTAACACCCCCAAATTGGGTCGTAGTGAAATAAGAATATCCAGGGCGTGTCACTTCATAGATCAATAGCACAAGATATATAAGAACGACAAAAAGTCATTTAAAATGGTACATTGTATTTGATAAAAGACTTGTTACACAAAGCATACAGCTTTACTTGTTCAGTGTTTGGTATTACAAAGATTGACAATACATTTCCCAAAACATATTACATCCAAATCTTTAGCGTGATAACCAAAAGTGTCACCAATGTATCCCTGGCACCTCGTGCCTATTGACCACCTGAAAACATTGCTTTAAAACGTCAACAAAAATGTTGGTGAATTCATAGGTTAGTAAATTATAATACGCAGGACCGCAAGACTTTCCACGTGATAATGCAACAGATGCAGACATCACAAAATCCGATTACGTTTTCCTAAGCTCATGACACTGAAGATCGACAATTATATTCGCAATAATAAATATTGTTATTCCGCCCGATTAGATGTTTAACCCGAAACATCCCAAATCCGACATGCTATAACGTTCATTCCCGGTGATAGCTAATCACCCGAACGGGGAGGTCAATCCCAAATAGATCTATTCATAACATTCGCGCTCACATAATGTAATTAACAACTACATCTATGCAATTGACAGTTCATGATAATGGGCTCAACTTGGGTTATCGCTACTTAGGCAAACACGTAATCAATATAAAATATACACTTGCGTCCAATTTATAAAACAAAGCATGTTTCCACCCCAAAGTTATAAATCATTGAAATCGTAAAAATATGGGGCTATGAACTCACCTTGAGTTACTGATAATCCAAATATCACAGATAGCGCGTCACGTAAATGATCCAATGCAACCAAAATTAACATAGGTCGTATAAGCACTAATCGTTTTGATTAACTAACATCATATACAAGTCTATGTTAGTTACATCATAATATCGTTCGGGCTATCATAATTTAAGAGCTCATGTAGTGACGTATGAGGAGCTAGGACACTTTAAATCATAAATCCAAAAGTTTCTGTCATGAATAGTAACTTTTATAAAAATAGTTTTATAAAACCCCGTATTAACGTAAATCGTATCTTTTTCGTTATTAATCCGTTTTTCGAGTTTCTTACCTTTTTAGAATCGTCATGAGGTGTATTATCTTTCTAAAATGTAAAACCTACTGTCTAAAATAAGAATCCAAACAGCCCCTTTGTAATCAATAGATATACTTATTCATATACTTGTTTTAAACACTTTTCAACTTAGTAAAGTTACCACAAGTCTTCCATATTGCTTTATATCATATGTCATATATATAATAAGGTCCAAAGTCTATATTTAGTCCATGAGATTCCATGATAACAAGATTATCAAGTCATTAACAACTCATGAAAACAATAACTTTCCTTAAGTACTTCAAAACCCTAATTTGTACATATACATCTTTACACTTAACCAACATGGTACATCACTTATATACCCATTTTATCATGATATTAGCTATCACATAACATAAGAAAAAGTGTACAAAATGATCATCACAAGTAAAAATCTCTTTTACATGTTTAAAAGTGTCCTAATGGTGATTTAGCTATATAAACATCATATACACATATAATCATAAGAAATAAAGAGATTAAGGTTTTTAGGTAACCATAATAATGAGGTAGGATGATGAACAAAGTGATCTAAACCCTTGTTTAGATGAAAACCCAAGATAATAACCCTTGAAAACCCTAATCTTTTCCAAAACCCTAATCTTGAATTATCTTCCTTAAACCTTGCAAATGGTTATCCCAACCTTCAATACTTCTTAGAATACCTTAAGTATGATGTATAAACACTTGTATGGTGATAGAAAATCAAGTTATGGATTACCCAAAAAGGGCATAAAATGCCGTGAGTTTGGAGGGAGTATATAGGAAGGATGGAGTTGATTTTTCTTAAGTAAAGTGAAGTGTGTTTTTACTTGCTAGTGGAAATGAGTTATATGTATCCAAGACTTAGCTACAAAGATTAAAAAGGACAAGAAAACACATGGGGGCGTGGGTTTGCTAGGTGATTGGCATGGGAATGTTGAGTGTGTAAGTGAACTTGTAAGAGATGTTGGAAGACTTTGTGGATTGCTTACTAGCTAAGGTTTATCACACATGTTAGAATACAAAATATCTCCTTGTGTTTTATCTATCCATATCCGGCCTTATGGCTTCTTGGTTAAGAAAATGATAAAATTTTGGGTATTGGGTATAAAAGTGGGTATTTGTTGAAGCGTAGAAAAGTTTTGGTGGTTCCGGGTATGCCTAAACGTTCTTTATCGCGAAACGTACATAAAATACGTAACCAATAGAAATAAATGAACAATGACCATAATTATTCTCAAAATAATTATTTAATACTTGATTGATGTAAACGCTTAATTGTTTGGTGCCCGTTTACATTGAACGATAGTTTTTAGCTTACGCGATTTAACTTAACGATTACGATTTAAAGCAAACGCGTACAATACTAAAAATACATAGTTGCTTTATTGACGGCGTCCATGTCTCTAAAACACGGGGTGTTATAGTCTCCCCCCGTTAAGTGAGCCTTGTCCTCAAGGCTTAAGACGCGGCACTTGTCGACGGTGCGGTCTTTGTGAACAGATGTGGGTATTTCTTCCGGAATTGATCCTCGTGTTCCCACGTAAACTCAGGACCTCGCTTGGAGTTCCATCGAACCTTGACTAATGGAATGCGGCTTCGCTTCAACCGTTTAACTTCACGATCCACGATTTCCACTGGCTCCTCGACGAAATGAAGCTTGTCATCAAAATGAAGTCCATCCAACGGAACGGCTAAGGGTTCGTCGGCATGACACTTCTTTAAGTTGGACACGTGAAACGTATTATGAACTCTGCTCAGCTCCTCAGGAAGCTCGAGCTTGTAAGCAACCTCTCCAACCTTTTCTAACACCTTGAAAGGTCCAACATACCTGGGGTTTAACTTCCCCCGTTTGCCAAAATGTACGACCCCTTTCCAAGGCAAAACTTTAAGCATAACTTTATCCCCGACTTGGAATTCCATCGGTTTACGCTTCAGATCGGCGTAACTCTTCTGTCGATCACGAGCGGCTTGCATCCTTTGCTTGATTTGGACGATTTTCTCAGTCGTCTCTTGAATTAGTTCTGGACCGAGGATTTGAGCTTCTCCAACTTCGGTCCAACAAACAGGTGAACGACACTTTCGACCATAAAGTGCTTCGAATGGTGCGGCCTTGATGCTAGCGTGATAGCTATTGTTATATGAGAACTCGACTAATGGAAAATGGTTAACCCAACCCTTTCCAAAGTCGAATCGCACAAGCGACGCACAAGCTCGAGAGTTTGAATGGTCCTCTTGCTTTGCCCGTCTGTTTGTGGATGGTACGCAGTACTCATATCCAAATTAGTACCCAAAGCGTTCTGAAGTGACCTCCAGAAATTGGATGCGAACCTCGGGTCGCGATCACAAATGATTGAAACAGGTATTCCATGCCTCGTAACAACCTCCTTTAGGTACATTCTTGCAAGTTTATCCATAGGATCAGTCTCTCTCATCGGTGTGAAGATCGCAGACTTAGTGAGTCGGTCAACAATCACCCAAATGGTGTCGTAGCCTTGCGGGGGGAGGGAGGGGGGGGGGGGTGGGGGGGGTGGGGCTGGGGGGGGGGGGGGGTGTGGGGGGGTAGGGGGGTGTTGGGGGGGGGGGGGGGGGGGGGGGCGACGACTTAGGAAGCTTAGTGACAAAATCCATAGTGATGTTGTCCCATTTCCATTTAGGTATCTTGGGCTGTACCAACAATCCTGATGGCCTTTGATGTTCAGCCTTGACCTTAGCACAGGTCAAACACTTGCTAACATAGGTGGCGATGTTTGCCTTCATATTCGGCCACCAATATAGCTTCTTCATATCTTGGTACATCTTGTCGGAACCCGGATGAATGGAGTATTTTGACTTGTGGGACTCGTGCATGATCACAGTCCGCAAATCGCCATAACAAGGTAACCAACTCCTGCCATTGAGGCATAGGGTTCCATCCGCACGGGGTTCCAACTTTTCCGTCCTAATCGCCTCTGGATTTTTAGCGTTTTCAACCAACATTCCTCCAACATCTTCATTTTTGATGTTCTCTGGTTTCCGTGCTTCAGTCTGAGCATTCAAGATTTGTTTAGGAAGATCCAAACTAATAGTCATGACTAAGGCTCGAACTCTTAACGGTGGTTCTCGTTCTTTCCTGCTCAAAGCATCAGCAACGACATTGGCTTTCCCCGGGTGATAACGAATATCGCAATCGTAATCACTAAGCAACTCTAACCATCGGCGTTGTCTCATGTTTAGTTCCTTCTGATCAAGAATGTGTTGTAAGCTCTTATGATCAGTGAACACTGTACACTTGGTTCCGTACAGATAGTGCCTCCAAATCTTGAGAGCGAACACTACTGCTCCAAGTTCCAAATCATGAGTCGTATAGTTCTTCTCATGAATCTTCAGTTGGCGTGATGCATAAGCAATCACCTTTTCTCTTTGCATTAACACAGCGCCCAAACCCTTCTTTGAAGCATCGCAGTATGCGATAAAATCTTCGCTTCCCTCAGGTAAGGCAAGGATTGGTGCACTGCACAACTTCTGCTTCAACAGTTGAAAAGCTGCTTCTTGTTTATCGCCCCAAACAAACTTGACCTTCTTTTGAGTAAGCTTAGTCATTGGTTTGGCGATCTTTGAAAACCCTTCAATGAATCTTCGATAATACCCAGCAAGACCTAAAAATTGACGAATCTCCGTTGGTGACTTAGGAGATGCCCAATCTTTAACGGATTCAATCTTGGCTGGATCCACATGAATGCCTTCACTATCAATCACGTGACCGAGGAACTGTACTTTGGGAATCCAAAATTCACACTTGGAAAATTTGGCATACAACTCCTCTTTCTTAAGCAACTCTAAGATTAGCTTAAGGTGCTCTTCGTGTTCTTGCTTGTTCTTCGAATATATCAGAATATCATCAATAAAGACAATCACAAATTTATCCAGATATGGTTTGCACACCCGATTCATAAGGTCCATGAATACGGCAGGTGCGTTCGTCAAACCAAATGGCATAACTTGAAATTCATAATGGCCGTAACGAGTTCTGAAGGCAGTCTTCGGAATGTCTTCTTCTCGAACCCTCAGTTGGTGATAACCTGACCTTAGGTCGATCTTCGAGTAGACACTCGACCCTTGAAGCTGATCAAATAAATCATCAATTCTGGGGAGTGGATAACGGTTCTTCACTGTCAGTTTGTTTAATTCCCGATAGTCAATGCACATCCGGAATGATCCATCCTTCTTCTTGACAAACAAGACCGGAGCTCCCCAGGGTGAGGAACTGGGTCTTATAAAGCCTTTGTCGGACAGCTCTTTCAGTTGCTCCGATAACTCTTTCATTTTGGAAGGCGCCAATCGATAAGGTGCCCGTGCTACAGGTGCAGCACCAAGTACCAAATCAATTTGAAACTCCACTTGTCGAGTCGGAGGAAGACCCGGCAAGTCCTCAGGAAATACTTCAGGAAAGTCTTGAACTATTGGCACGTCCTCAAGTCGCTTCTTCTCCGACTTGTCTTCAACCTCCTTTGCAGTGACATGTGCCAAAAAGATAGGAAATCCTTTTTCCATGTACTTCTGCATTTTAGTGCACGAAATGATGTTTAATCGTGTCACATTTCCCTGGTTACTTCCGTCACTGTGTATGATTAAGGTTTCATTTCTCCAGGGGATGCGAACAATCTTCTCGGCACACACAATGACCGCTTGGTACTTCGCCAACCAATCCATACCGATTATAGCATCGAAACTACCAAGTTCTACAGGCATTAAGTTTATGTTGAATGGGTGATTTAGTAAATTCTCTAATGGCGAGCAAATTCGATAGCGAAATTGTCATAGGGCGACTAGTAATGTGTCTTGGCTTCTCGGCTTAGGATTTGGTATAAGATGATGCCAACTTTATAGTAAGACGGAGTGAAGGTCTGCTTAGTTGATATGGTTACTAATTCGATTTCCAAAAGTAAACGCGTTCTATGAATACGCACACAAAACATGATATAAGTAGAAAATTGTTTCCTTAACAAGAGGTTTTTTTTAGAGTGACTACTCTCAGCACGGCATGGTACCTTCCTGAATTATACATAGTTGATCAGGCCATGTATAATTGAGGACTAACGATGCATTGCTCATTTTCGTCAAAATAGCGTTATAATTTCTGAATATTCCGTGAGAGTAGTTTGGTAAGAGTAAAATAAGAACCTAAGTTAATATAGACAAAATTCTCCTAATACGATAACTTGATAGATACTTTGAAATCATTCGTACATCGGAAAATTTAAGGAAATACAACGAACTCCTAAGAAGATAAAGTCTAAGATAGTTTCAACTTAGGATTTATTAGACAAAGAGAGACAACTTTCTCTTTTAAGCTTTGATCTCATCTTTAATGTTGTTAGGGTTTTGATCGGTTTCCCCTTCTCTTAAGGCATGCACCGCTCCACGTGCTCCAGCACCTCTAGTTTGGTTTTCATGGTTCTTTCGCTCCGGGCAATCACTCCTGCAGTGCCCTTGATTCCCACATTCATAGCAATAGCCTCGATAGTATTAGCCACTCGCTGGGCTACAACCCGCTCAATTTACTCAACACTCATCCCTTGATTAACAGTTGTCATCATTTCTTGAAAATCACAGGGAACAAAATGTATATGAAGTTTCATCCACAGGAAAATCATGACACTCCGTGATCCCAACATATATGTAAGGTGAGACCACGTTATGCAGAGATATAAGATAACGGCAACCATGGCGTAAATAAATCCCCATCATACAGTAGCATGATCATAACCAACAGCGTAGGTTAATACTTAATACATCGTTTACATGAGTAAAAGAGTACAAGCTTTTTATTAACACTACCAACCGAGTATTACTCAAGTTTAGTGGGATATAATACAAAACAAGCTACACTGACAAATCTATTTGTCTATGGGCCAGGGTGCCTCTCAAGATTCTAGATGCTAGCCTCTTATGTTATCTTTAAGTGACTTAATATTCTTTGGTGATGATAAAGGTAGTGCAGCAGCAACTCAGTAATGCATGCCTCAGTAGATGGTGATCGTGGAGTATGGTATTAAATAGACATCCGTACTGCACGGGATTTGGTCTCAAAAGACAAGATGATATGGTGTGGAGAGGTGGTTTAGGAAGTTTAATGTGCAACCACTAAGGATAGTGTTTAACCCAATTATTCTCCCGTCAGCTAGTTCGACATCATAAATAAAATAAGATCACATCACACAGTGAAACATACAACCAACACGAGATTGACATAACATAATACATCCATTCCATATATAATCTGGAAACATACATGATCTGTTTGGTACACAATGATTTCCTACCGCTAGGTTACAAAATGAAAATTAACCTAGAGCCCTACTAGCCGGGAGTTACCCGTAATACTTAGTAGGCTATACAACATAGCTGAACAAAAGACAAAAGATCTATACCGCCTGCTAGCTGGGAGTAACCCATAAAAACTTAACAGGCTATATAGTATAGCTACAATATGATAGAGAGGTAACCCTAGGCACTACTACCAGTGTCCTCTAAGGTGTCTATGGGTGACGCCCGAGATGACTGGTGACTAGCTCCTGGAGCTTCCTGAAGTTCTCTCGGTCCTGGCGCTGTGACTTCTGAATTGAAGCCAACTGTTGCTCCACCTCCCTACGAGTCCTCCTCTCTTGGCTACGAGTAACCGTCTCGATAGCCTCCATGGTCCTAATCTTACCACGTAGAGAAGCATTCTCTGCTTCAATCATACTCATCCTGAACCTTAATGTACTCATGTCCTCTTCGACGGGCACCCCTTGCAAATACTCATGAATGCCTCGAATAGCCTCCCCAAGACTGGCTAGTATCGCGACAATAGTCACTGCAGGAAAAGCATCTGCAGCAGCGGGTGCATCTCCGAAATTTCCCTCAGAGGAATCAACAGAGACGGGAATAGTGGGTGCATCCATAACCTGCACGAGCAAAAGTTTATATAAGTCGTCTTTATATGAAACCATGCAAGATGCGTGCAGTATGGATGACAAACGTGATGTAAGATGGTGTATGGTAAAAATGAATATGCGCTCATGGAATAAATGAATGATGGCATCGTGTAAGGTAAAGTAATGTTTGATAATCTTTAGGACCTACAAGTTTATAATACTACCTTGCCTTAAGAAGTGTTCTAGTATTTATATAAATAATCCTTATATAAATAATTGTAGAGTATGTATGAAAGAATGTAAACACATCTTTGTATATATAAGCAAGACCCTCGTAGTAATATACGTACTATAATATAAACACGTATATCAATTATGAATGCATTTAGTATAACTAACTAATGCAACAACTAGTGTCTGTATGTCCCGTAAAAATCCCTTTTTTATGAATGCAATGTTTGAAAACGGTTATAGTCCAGCAAAACATTTGACCTGGTTCTCTATAACCTTGGCTCTGGTACCAATCTGTAACACCCCCAAATTGGGTCGCAGCGGAATAAGGATATCCGGGGCGTGTTACTTCTCAGATCAATAGCACAAGATATATAAGAACGACAAAAAGTCGTTTAAAATGATACATTGGATTTGATAAAAGACTTGTTACACAAAGCATGCAGCTTTACTTGTTCAGTGTTCGATATTACAAAGATTGACAATACATTTCCCAAAACATATTACATCTAAATCTTTAGCGTGATAACCAAAAGTGTCACCAATGTATCCCTGGCACCTCGTGCCTATTGATCCCCTGAAAACATTGCTTTAAAACGTCAACAAAAATGTTGGTGAATTCATAGGTTAGTAAAATATAATATGCAGGACCGCAAGACTTTCCCCGTGATAAAGCAACAGATGCAGACATCACAAAATCCGATTACGTTTTCCTAAGCTCATGACACTGAAGCTCGACAATTATATTCGCAATAATAAATATTGTTATTCTGCCCGATCAGATGTTCAACCCTAAACATCCCAAATCCGACATGCTATAACGTTCGTTCCCGGTGATAGCTAATCACCCGAACGGGGAGGTCAATCCTAAATAGATCTATTCATAACATTCGCGCTCACATAATGTAATTCACAACTACATCTATGCAATTGACAGTTCATGATAATGGGCTCAACTTGGGTTATCGCTACTTAGGCAAACACGTAATCAATATAAAATATACACTTGCGTCCAATTTATAAAACAAAGCATGTTTCCACCCCAAAGTTATAAATCATTGAAATCGTAAAAATATGGGGCTATGAACTCACCTTGAGTTACTGATAATCCAAATATCACAGATAGCGCGTCACGTAAATGATCGAATGCAACCTAAATTAACATAGGTCGTATAAGTACCATGTACTTCGATTAACCAATATCATATATTCCTATATAGCTCATCATACTATCGTTCGGGCTATCATAATTAAGAGGTCATGTAGTGAACGTATGAGGAGCTAGGACACTTTAAATCGTAAATCCAACAACTCGTCGATACGCTACCCCGAAGAGGCCTCATTATGAAACTCCCTAGTAATATAGTACTTTGATAACCACATATAGGTCTATATAGTTCAATCACCATCTAATTGTTTTGGAAAAATTGCGTTTAATAAGTTAAAACGTTTATAATTACCGTTGTAGTAAAACTGGCGTAACTTTCGCGTTTTAAGCCCGATTTTGACGTTTCTTATGCCCACGCTTTCGTATAAGGACGAGTTATCATAATTTGACATTTTCATATTTTTGACCCTCTGATGAACAGTACTTTTTACTGTTCACACCAGTTATTAAGTTATTTTTATAGTTTTAATTATCGTAAAACCCGTAAACGTCATATTTTATTCGTTATAGCTCCGTTTTTAGTGATTCTTTCGAGCACGTTCTCGTAATTGAAAGTTCTACTTATTTATGAGGTTTACAAAAATAATTATTTCTGTCATGAACAGTAACTTTTATAAAAATAGTTTTATAAAAGTATTAATTGTCGTAAACTCGCGAAATTCATAACTCGTTCGTTATTAATTGAAAAATTACGATTCTTATCATTTTGGAATCCTAAAAATATGTGTAATCTGTCAAAATTACTCAACTTGCTGTTTTATATAATTTTTATAAATTGTTTTATAAAAATTCTTTTATAAATCCGTTTAATTAACGTATAACTCGTAATTAGCGTAACTTTTTCGTTATTTATCCGTTTGACAAGTTTCTTACCTTTTCGGAATCGTCATGATGTGTAGAATTTTATAAAAACATAAAATAATATGTTATTTACACGAATTTTGGACAGAATCTTTGCATGACTTTGTTAAGTCCATTTCTAACCTTTGTTTCCATATCTTCACTTTATAACTTTTACCACTTGTCTTATATTCCATATATGCTATATATCATAGGTATATTAAAGTCCATAATCCCATACAATGTCCATTTGTCCAAATTTATAAGTCCATCATAATACTTATAAACCATAACTTTCATATTTAACCATTAATCACTAGTTTTATATATGACCATTTTTACATAATAACCATAAGTGTGCAAGTCTTCCCATCTTGTTATAACCTTATTTTAATGATCATATGACATTACTACAAGTCCATAATCAACATTAACATGTCATTTACCTTTCCTTTACTTGTAACATATTATGAAACCTTTATAAACCCTAATTTGTACTTAATCATTTTTACACCAAAACAATGTGGTACAATCCTTTCTCATCCTTTTTAACATGATATTAGTAACATCACAACATGTATAATAGTGTACAAAATGATCATTTCAAGTAAAAACTCCATTTACATGTTAAAAATCCTAAATGGTGATTCAAGCTATAAAGAATTAACATATGCATATTAATGATAAATGTAAGATCATAAAGAGTTCAAGATGACCTTATGGTGAATGAAGATGATGACTAACACAATCTAAACCCTTGTTTAGACTAGAAACCAAAGCTTGCCCAATATTAACCCTAGTTTTCCAAGTGAAAACCCTAACTTCTCTTTTCTTGATTAATGCTTGAAAATGGTTAGCCAATACTTGGAAACATCTTAGAATGTCTTAGATATGATGTGTATAGGTGTGTATAGGTTGTATAAAATTTGATATGGATTTGGTAAATGAGTAGGGGTGAGCCGTGGCATATGAGAGCACCAAAGGAAGTGTTTTTGTGATTTTTAGCTAAGTGTTTTGATATCTATGAGTTCCTATCTTAGTGTGCATGTATATATGGTAAGTCTTGGTCAAAAAGAATGCAATAGTTAGTCAAAAACACATCTCATGGTCTTAAGGAAGACTATGGTCAAAAGGGAACATAGTATGGCTATGTTAAATGCAAAAGTGATGTACAAAACCAACTTGCAAGATTTTTCTTATATAACTTTGTATAAATTGCAATAATTTCGGCATATGTATGATATATATGATATATTTTTGTAACTTTTATGTATTGGGTATAAAAGTGGGTATTTGTTGAAGCGTAGAAAAGTTTTGGTGGTTCCGGGTATGCCTAAACGTATTTTATTGCGAAACGTAATCACTTTACGCAACCAATAAAAATAAAATGAACAAAGACCATAATTTAATACAAAATAATTATAATACTTTGATTGATGTATATGCTTAATTGTTTGTGTCCGTACATTGAACCTGTAATTTTTAGCTACGTGCGATTTACTTAATACATGAAATTACAAGCAAATGCGTACACACTAAAATTAAATAGTAGGTTTATCGACATTGTCAATGACTTGAAAACACAGGGTGTTATAGACTTCTCCCGTTAAACGAGCCTTGTCCTCAAGGCTTACGATGCGGTACTTGACGACGGTGCGGTCTTGGTGAAGAGGTGTGGTATTATTATATCTTGAATTGTCTTCAACTTCCCATTAACGTGAACTCAATGACCTCTCTTGGATTCCATCAAACCATGAAATGGAATTTGGCTTCGCTTCAACGTTTAACTTCACGTCGCATGATCTCCACGTTCCTCCAGTTCTTCCACAAAACGGAGCTTGTCATCCACATGGAGTCCTTCCAACGGAACGGCTAATGGTTTGTCAGAATAACATTTCTTCAGGTTGGATACATGAAACGTATTGTGAACTCTGCTCAACTCTTGAGGAAGCTCAAGCTTGTAAGCAATGGTTCCAATCTTTTCCAGCACCTTGAAAGGTCCAACATATCTAGGGTTTAACTTCCCCCGTTTGCCAAAACGTACAACCCCTTTCTAAGGTAAAACTTTAAGCATAACTCTATCCCCAACTTGGAACTCCATCGGCTTACGCTTTAAGTCGGTGTAACTCTTTTGTCGGTCACGAGCGGCCTGCTTTCTATGCTTGATCTGAATGACCTTCTCAGTTGTCTCTTGGACCATTTCTGGATCGGTGAGTTGAACTTGCCCGACCTCGGCCCAACAAACAAGTGAACGACACTTTAGACCGTAAAGTGCCTCGAAAGGTACAACCTTGATGCTAGCGTGATAACTGTTGTTGTAAGAAAACTCAACTAGTGGCAAATGTCTAACCCAACCATTTCCAAAGTCGATCACACAAGCACGTAGCATATCCTCGAGAGTTTGGATAGTTCTCTCGCTTTGTCCGTCGGTTTGTGGATGGTACGCAGTACTCATATCCAAGTTAGTACCCAAGGCCTTCTGAAGTGACCTCCAAAAATTTGATGCGAATCTAGGGTCACGATCATAAATGATCGAGACAGGTATTCCATGCCTCGTGACTACCTCCTTCAGGTACATTCTCGCCAATTTCTCCATGGAATCAGTCTCTCTCATTGGTGTAAAGATTGCAGACTTAGTAAGTCGGTCAACAATCACCCAAATGGTGTCATATCCTTGCGACGACTTAGGAAGCTTTGTGACAAAATCCATAGTGATATTATCCCACTTCCATTGGGGTATCTCGGGTTGCACTAACAAACCCGATAGCCTTTGGTGTTCAGCTTTGACTCTAGCATACGTCAAATATTTGCTAACATAGGGGGCGATGTCGGCCTTCATATTGGGCCACCAATATAGCTTTTTCGTTTCCTAGTATATCTTGTTAGAACCTAGATTGATGGAGTATTTTGATTTGTGGGACTCGTGCATGATCACAGTCCTCAAGTTACCATAACATGGCAACCAACTCCTACCATTTAAGCATAAGGTTCCGTCAGCGTGGGGTTCCAACTTTTCCTTCGGTATATCCTTCCTGATCATACCACCTACATCTTCATTCTTGAGATTCTTTGGTTTTTGTGCTTCGGTCTGAGCATTCAAGATTTGTTTGGGAAGATCCAAACCAATAGTCATCACTAAGGCTCAGACTCTTAATGGTTTAATTTGCTCTTTCCTGCTCAAAGCATTAGCAACAACATTTGCTTTCCCCGGGTGATAACGAATCTCATAATCATAATCACTGAGCAACTCCAACCAACGATGTTGCCTCATATTCAACTCCTTTTGGTCAAGTATGTGCTGTTTACTCTTATGATCTGTGAACACCATACACTTGGTTCCATATAAGTAGTGCCTCTAAATCTTTAGAGCAAACACCACTACACCAAGTTCTAAATCATGGGTAGTATAATTTTTCTCATGAATCTTCAACTGTCATGATGCGTAAGCAATCACCTTCTCTTTTTGCATCAATACCGCACCCAATCCTTTATGCGACGCATTGCAATAAACAATGAAGTTCTCAACTCCTTGAGGGATAGCTAATATAGGTGCGCTACACAACTTATTCTTCAATGTTTGAAAAGCTGCTTCTTGCTTGTCACCCTATTCAAAGGCGACTTTCTTCTGAGTGAGTTTGGTCATTGGCTTAACGATTTTTGAAAATCCTTCAATGAATCTTCAGTAGTATCCAGTAAGACCTAAAAATTGATGAATCTTCGATGGTGTTTTAGGAGACACCCAATCTTTGATAGAATTTATCTTGGCAGGATCCACGTGAATGCCTTGATTATCAATCACGTGGCTAAGAAATTGTACTTTGGGAATCCAAAATTCACATTTAGAGAACTTAGCCTACAATTCTTCTTTCTTAAGAAATTCTAGAATTGCCTTTAGATGTTCTTCATGTTCTTTCTTGTTCTTTGAATAAATTAGTATATCATCAATTAAGACAATTACAAACGTATCCAAATACGATTTGCACACCCGATTCAAGAGACCCATAAATACCGCCTG
>BQNB010159444.1:0-14912 GCA_026074375.1 Tanacetum coccineum | reverse complement strand
ACAACACTCCTAATACCTCAACCAAATCAACCCTAACCCTTTAAATATGGTGTTTCTTGATCTTTTTGAAGAGCTTACAACCCAAGGATTAGGACTAGTACATGTTTCTTGAATGATTGCTTGAAAATTTTGTGTGGATAGTGTGCTATGGTGGTGGTGGCGTCGGCTAGCAAGAGAGAAAGAGGGGACGACTTATTTTTTTTTAAAAGAACTATGAGAAGTGAGAAAGGAATGCATGCAAAAGAGTGAAGTGATGATTGAAGTATAGAGACTAGCAAAGCTAACAATTTGGTTAATATATGTGTGTGTTCCCAAGGGTTGCCCCTGTAACATTTCTCATTTTTGTGTCATTTTACGACTATATTAATGATCACTATTTATTTTAGTCCGATACGCGTTTACTTTTAATATTTACTTTTGAGCTAAACCGCGTAGACTAGAAATAATCAATGAATGTAAACGGTCACCAAATAAATTAAGGGTTCATATCAACCAAGTAAGGAATAATTATGTTAACAATAATTATGCACTTTGCGTATTTTATTTTTATTGGTCACGTAAAAGGATTTCGTTTCGCGATAAAATACATTTGGACGCACCCCGGAAATACCTAGATTACCTAGACTCAAACCAATACCCTTTTAAAGACCTAAACACAAAAACTTAATCAAGTCTTATACTCATATCTCTTCCAAGCCGAATGTGGCATGTGATCTCACACAAAAATCGTCCCATGTGGACATTAGCTAGCACAAATCTTACTAATGATCTTCATAAGTACAAGTACCTCACCTAGCTCATTAAGACTTGTCCTAATGGTTCCCTAATGATTTATTACACAATGGATATTAACCTATGGCTCTCTTTACCCCCTTGATGTCGCGGTTAAATCTCACAAACACACAAACCCATAAGATTTTGCTAGCTAAGCAATGATCTTGTACAAACCTTCTCATTAATACTTGTACTAGGTGGTTTAACTCAAAACCATGTGAGATTAACTAGAGAAGTCTCAAAACCGCCCCTAGGGCACGGTTCGATTAGTGTAAATGGACTAGGAAAGTTAACAAGGCTTATTGCCTATAAATACACATTCACAACTCACTTAATACACTTTGCCAACTCTCAAACACTCTCTCTTCTCTTATTCGGGATACAAACCGCAAGCAAACACATCTCATTTCCTTGCTTTCGAACATATAAGCACTAAGGTGGTCACACAAGGGTTATACGAGCTAGGGAATTGTACACTACGCGTCCCCTCCTCAATCTAAAGGCTATAGGACCCTTGTAAGTCACCATAACACTTTACGTTTCCATAAGTATCTTTTCCTTTTGAATTTTTAAGCATATGTCGCGTATATGTATAAAGGGTGCGTGCCTAGTATGGCGTATGACTTCATTTGTGTGGGCAAGGCTCGTAACACATGTGTAATGAGGGTGAGGGACAAACTAGTGACTTCAACATGAACAATAACCCTAGGCACGAAAATATAAGAAGTCTATACGTAAACTTTCATAGAAAACGTAACAACTTGGCTTGGGTACGTGTATACAAGGTTAAGGAACGTTTGCATGTCACAAGTCACGATTAGACAATGTTAAACGCTTTCGTTTTGGTATTAGACGTTTAAACGGCAACCATAATTCACGAATAAACCGTCCGAACCCTTAGCGGGCTACGCAACCCAACGCAAGCCCAATGCAAGGCCCATAAGCCACGATAAGCTCCCACAGCTTATTCGTGTGCTTATGCACAGCTTAACGAGCTTAGTATAGGCTTAACAACATAAGTGAACCTTTCGTATTTCCTTTAAGACCAAACGGACCCTTAATGGGCCTCCTAGCCCATTTACGAGCCCTAACAAACAAATAAGCTCACAATAAGCTCGAGTAGCTTATTGGTGACCTTATGAGGGCTTAATCGGCTTAACAAACCCAAATGATACCAATGGGCCGAGCCCCGACCCCTAGAACCCTTACCGGGTCTCTATCGGGCCCAATCGGCCCAACAGTGAGCTTATTAGCTTATTGAATAAGCTAAATAAGCCACGAGCCCCCTAAGTGCTTATTGGACCTAATAGAACTCAATGGACCCACTAAGACCCTTTAAAACCTTACCGAGCCTTAACGGGCCTAGGACCGGCCCAATAGGGACGCTTATTAGCTTATCAGCTTATTTCCAATAAGCTGAAAAGAAAACAGGTTGTTTCGGTTAAATACAAGTTAGAAAAGCACTAGGAGAAGTCTAAAACACTAAAATACCCTTATCGGGCCCATAACAAACCCAAAACCGGCCCAAAGAAAGTGCTTATTAGCTTATTAGCTTATTTTAAATAAGCCAAATTACAAACAGTTTAATTGGGCTTAAAACGAGTTGAATATGGTCTTGTAAAAGCCTAGAAACATTGAAGGGTACATCGGGCCAAGCTATTGGGCTTACGGGCCCAATAAGCTCGAAATAAGCTTTAATAAGCTCACCAAGCTTATTGTAAGCTTAACAGGCTCTCGTGAGCTTATTGCAAACATTTGAACTTATTAAAACTACAACGGACCTCTAAAAAGCTAAACGGACCTTAACGGGCCCAATAAGGCCCGTTAAGCCAAAATAAGCTCGATGAGCTTATTTTTCCACCGAAACACTTTTTATAAACTTAAACGAGCTTAACGAAGGGAAATGCCACTCGTTGGGATTGATTCGGAGTTAAAATGGAATTTTCACAAGTCGAGGGACTAGGAATGTAAATTTCGAAACTTGAAGGATTAGTTGTATTACTTTTCGAATTACACTAGCTCTAGGGACCATTCTTGCAACATTCTAAGACTTAGGGAGCTAAGTGAAATCATAAGGATCAAAAACTACTCTTTGTAAACTCGAAGGACTAATTATGTCACTTTTGAAACTAAAAGGGTTAAAATATAAAAAGGTATATTTATGAACCTAGGGACTAAAAGTGTAACAACTAGAAACTTAAGGGTAGTTTAGAACCAAAGTGAAATAGATGAAACACTTGACAAGTCGGTCGAACATTGAGATGTTCGGACATCGAGCAAGTTTAATAACAAGTTAATAAATAATGTATATTTATTAACAATGATACACGTCTCTCGAGAGCCATCGATAACTATAAATACAATAATCTTGTGTGTCACCACACAAGTGATAACGGTATATATAAACTTAAAATGGGATTTAGTTTATACAATGAGTCGTTAGTTTAAATGTGTAAACTAAGACTTGACCGTACTTACTTAGGTACTTAACGGTGTGATTCACTGCCTACTTGGATATTTGTTATCATTCAGAGAACTACCGGCTAAGGTGAGTTCATAGCCCCATGTTTTATAATTATTTAAATGATTTACATTCCTTGGGGTGAGAACATGCTTTGTTTTACAAACTGGACGCAAGTGTACATTTTATGCCATGATTACGTGTTTGCCTAAGTTACCATAACCCATTTTATGTCCATGATCATGAACTGTTAATTGCATAGATGTGATTGGGAATTACATTGTGCGGGCGCGAATGTTATGGAAAGATCTATTAGGGATTGACAATCCCCGTTCGGGTGACTAGCTATCACTGGGAACGAACGCATACCATGTCGAATTTGGGATGTTATCATTCACGGACACTTGTTGGCAAATATATTTGCATTCATATATGTCGAGCTTCAGTGTCATGAGCTTAGGAAAACGTGATTACTTTTTATGATGTTTGCATGTGTTGCAATCATACACTTGGAAATCTTGTGGTCCTACAATTATAAACCTATGAATTCACCAACTTTATGTTGACGTTTTAAGCATGTTTTTCAAGTCAATAAGGAACGAGGTGCGATGATTCTATATACTATGGGGGAGTATGATTTATAACGTTCAATGACAAGGGGTATTGTGTAATTAATCAAAAAGGGTGATATTGGATCCACAGTCACAGAGTCTGGGGATCCGGGTATTCGGTCGGACTTTAGTTTTTGGGACAGGGCAATATTTATCGAGTGTGATTTATGACGGTGACGTGAACTCTTTAGGTACTGATTTAATGAATACAAGTTCAAACTAGGTACATTATTTAGTGAGATAAATTAGTGGATTCTTTAGTGTCTTTTAGAGTATTCTAGGGGGTGTTAGAGGGAGCATTGTTTTTAATTTTGGGGCGGTACTGTATATGCTTCGATTCATAAAATTCGAGACTATATAATACAGAGGGAGAGACTTCTTGTATATGTGGTCTACCGTGGAAGGTATACAGCTAGTGAGCGTCTAAGATAGTTATGAGACTAGCAGGTGTTGATTACTTTAGAGTTTATTAATTGTGTGCTGCTATTCTGATTATGGCGAAACACAATGGGGCGGGGTTACACAGGTTATTACAAATGAGTCGTTAGTTAAGGAGGTAGAATGGGAGTAATCTCATGACAAGTGTAGTATGACTTTTGTGACATGCGTCAGGGTGGGTGACTTACGTTACAGTAATATCATATTCTTCAACGGGATGTGTTAGGTGTAGTGTGTTGTGCTCACTTAGCCTTTAGTTGCGTTGGAGATACTTATTGGGTGTTATATCGTGATTGCAGGTTGTATTGAGTCACATCTACGAGTGTGGGGCTGCGTACTTGGTGGGAGGGTGTTTTCAGCTAGCTCCCATAGGCGTAATTATACGGATTTAGCGTTATGTACAAAGGTGGGTAAACGAATTATCGAAACCATGAACACACTAGTAAACCATTCGAACCCTTCTTGGGCTACACGACCCATCGTTAAGAGCCCAATAAGCTAGATAGCTCATTCGTGTGCCTACACACGGCTTATTGAGCTTAAGAATGGAGCTAAGAACCTAAATGGACCCATTGTATCTCTTTGAACACCAACCGAACACTTAACGGGCTTACTAGCCCTTTTCGCAAGCCCAACGTGAGCCATAAGCTCACAATAAGCTTTAACAGCTTATTTGCGCAGCTTATACAAGTTCAAAGGGCTTAACGGACTCAAATAAGGTTAATGGGCCAAGCCCTAAACCCTAGAACCCATCCGAGTCTCTATCGGGCCCAAATCGGCCCAACAGTGAGCTTATTAGCTTATTGAATAAGCTAAATAAGCCACGGGCCCCCTAAGTGCTTATTGGACCTAATAGAACTCAATGGACCCACTAAGACCCTTTGAAACCTTACCAAGCCTTAACGGGCCTAGGACCGGCCCAATAGGGACGCTTGTTAGCTTATCAGCTTATTTCCAATAAGCTGAAAAGAAAACAGGTTGTTTCGGCTAAATGCAAGCTAGAAAAGCACTAGGAAGGGACCAAAACACTCAACACCCTTATCGGGTTAAGTTATTGGGCTCAAAAGCCCAATAAGCTCGAAATAAGCTTCAATAAGCTCGCCGAGCTTATTGTAGGCTTAACAGCCCCGTATGAGCCTATTTAAAGTTTGTCGGACCTTTCATAAGTTAAACGGACCTTAACGGGCCCAATAAGGCCCGTTAAGCCAAAATAAGCTCGAATAGCTTATTTATAAGCCGAAATCGCTTTGTTGGCTTATTTGAACTAAATAAGGCCAAATGCCACTTGTCGGGATTTAATTTGGACGAAAATGCGATTTTTACAAGTCGAGGGACTAATAATGCAATTTCCGAAACTTAGGGGTTAACCTTGTCACCTTTCGAAATACAAAAACTACGGGGACTATTTTTGAAATATTCTAAAACTTAAGGATGGAAGTGAAACTATAAAAACCTAAACTATCTCTTTGTAAACCTAAGGGACTAATTGTGTCATTTCCGAAACTAAAGGTTTAGAATATAATAGTATATATTATAAACCTAGGGACTAAAAGTGTAATAACTAGAAACCTAGGGGTAGGTTAGTGAACAAAAGTGAAACAAATGAAACACTTAACACGTCGGTCGAACACTAAGATGTTCGGACATCAAACGGCTTAAATAACAAGTTAATAAATAAGTATATTTATTAATAATGATTTCACGTTTCTCGAGAACCATCGAAACTATAAATACAATGATCTTGTGTGTCACCACACAAGTGATAACGGTATATATAAACTTAAAATGGGATTTAGTTTATACAATGAGTCGTTAGTTTAAATGTGTAAACTAAGACTTGACCGTACTTACTTAGGTACTTAACGGTGTGATCCACTACCTACTTGGATACTTGTTATCATTCAGAGAACTACCGGCTAAGGTGAGTTCATAGCCCCATGCTTTACAATTATTTAAATGATTTACATCCTTGGGGTGAGAACATGCTTTGTTTTACAAACTGGACGCAAGTGTACATTTTATGCCATGATTACGTGTTTGCCTAAGTTACCATAACCCCTTTATGTCCATGATCATGAACTGTTAATTGCATAGATGTGATTGGGAATTACATTGTGCGGGCGCGAATGTTATGGATAGATCTATTAGGGATTGACAATCCCCGTTCGGGTGACTAGCTATCACTGGGAACGAACGCATACCATGTCGAATTTGGGATGTTGCAGGGTTAGCACATCATTCACGGACACCAGTTGGCAATTTATAATTGCATTCATATACGTCGAGCCTCGGTGTCATGAGCTTAGGAAACGTAATTACTTTTTATGATGTTTGCATCTGTTGCTTAATCATACACTTGGAAATCTTGCGGTCCTACCATTGATTTACATAAACCTATGAATTCACCAACTTTATGTTGACGTTTTAAGCATGTTTTTCAGGTCAATAAGGCACGAGGTGCGATGATACATTGGGAGTCAATAATTGAAGAGTCAACACTTAAGATTTGGGGTCTTATTACACTTTGGGGACAATTGTTATAAACCGGAATCTTTATCTATTTTGTTGAACCATTAGAAGCCATGAGCTTATGTAACAAACAAGTATTTTGTTAATCCAATGTATCTTTTTCAAACGACACGTTTAGTAGTCGTTCTCTGATCTTGTGCTATTGACCCAATAATGTAACGCCTTCGGATATTCAACATTCCGCTGCATACTCAGATTTGAGGGTGTTACAGCGACAAAGTGTTAAAGTTAAAGAACTTCGAGAAAGATGCATCTATACAGCTTTCAAGTTATCAAATCAAGAAAGGTATGAGCATGTCGGTCCCAAAGTCACAAGTTTCACAAGATGGCAAAGTTAACAAGATGGCGAAGAGATTATGATTGGTTGTTGATCTCAAGATGCTCAAGATCACATATTCATATACAAGTTAAAGTTAAAGGAATGTGCTCCAGCCTAAAAGTCAAGATCACTACAACATATTCACAAGAGGATGTAAATAAGTAAATTCAAGTCTGCGAGCACAAGAATGAAGACTCATCATAGTATGCCAGGTTTAAATTTTTGTAACATGAAGTGACCTCCCTTAGGAGGGGATTGTTAGGAATACAAAATTCCTAGAAAAGTCTTGGTCACTTCATAGATATTGGTAGATGGCTCGTATAGCAATATTTGAAAACTTAGTGGGCTAGTTAGTCAAGGCCCATGGAAAGCCCATGCAAGCCAAGGCCCAACCGGCCACTTACTAAGTTTAAATACCCTCTCCACACATGGAAAGGGTGTTGGTTCTCTTTGTAATTCATACATAGTTCAATCAACCATTCCATTTTCCCTTTTTTACTTTCTCTCTCTACTTTCTCTCTAGTTTATCTTTTGTGTGAAATGAGTTTTCTTCACGGGCTAAAGCCCATTTGTTTTCTTATTTTCGACCTAAGAAAGCCAAAGTTAGTCCAACCCTCTCTATGGTATAAATACCACCCTCCTAGCATGTTAGGAGGGTGTTGGTTACATTTTCTTTTTGAGTAATCATCCATTTTCTTTCATATTTCTTTCTCTCTCTACATTCCTCTCTATCTCTCTAGTTTTTACATTTTTCATGTGTTTGTGGTCATGATATGATAATCTAACAGTTAGGGTTAGATTGTTGTTTTGTTCGATAATTATTATGGTTTAATAGTTGCTTCGTTAATTCGTGGCCTGATTAGTAAACTATTCTTGCGTAGGTTTTGTATGTGTTGGGAATGAAGCGTGGTTTTTTTGAGCCAAAAAAAGGGAGGGGTGTTAAGGAGAAGTAAGTTTTGATGGCGGATAAGTCAAGCAAGATTAGTAAGCATGTTAATGTGGCGTTGGGTAGTAATTCTGCTACTCAAACTCCTAATGTTGTTAATGCAGGTTTAGAATTATTTCCAACTGTATCTGAGGCACATGGTATTCACTCTCCTGCTAGTGCGAATGAGGTAGACATGAATGATGCTAGAACTACGGTAGGACCTACTCTACTCGGTAATACTCCTGGTATGTATTTGTATGCTAATGTTATTGGTGAACTGAGTCAGAAGGCTTTGAATTTTTGTACTTTATTAACACCAGCGGGAAACGTGGTTGTTGTGGTTATTCCGGTAGAGTCTATTAGAGCTATTAAAGAACAGTTTGCTAATACGGCATATGGTTTCTTTTTGGGAAAGCGGGTGGCTTATCTCGTTGTTGCTAACTATGTTATGAACACCTGGGGTAAATATGGTTTGGTTAAATCAATGCTTAACTCGTCTACCAGGTTATTCTCTTTCCATTTTAGCTATATGGATGGTTTGGATGCAATGCTTAAAAATGGTCTATGGTTTATTTGAAATAATCCGCTTATTCTAAAAAAGTGGAATGCAAATATGAACATATTGAAAGAATATGTGGGTAATGTTCCAGTTTGGGTTAAATTTCATGGTGTCTTTGTGACTGCATTTAGTAAGGATGGTTTAAGTGCCATTGCTAATAATCTTGGTACTCCTTTGATGCTTGACTCTTATATATCTGACATGTGCATCTAATCATGAGGTAGGTCAAGCTATGCTAGAGCATTGATTGAGGTTCGGGCTGATGTGGAATTAAAAGATAGTACTATGGTGGCTATGCCTAAACTTGTTAGGGATGGGTTCTTTACGTATATTGTTCGTGTTAAGTATGAGTAGAAACCTCCCAGGTGTGTGTGATGTAAGGTTTTTGGTCATGTTCAGGAGGAGTGCCCTAAAAATATAGATTCGGATGTGGTGAAGAACATGAAGAAGCCTAGCTAAGCTTCTAGAGGTGTTCTGGTTGGTCCTAAGGTGGGATTTAAACCAATCAAACAAGTGTATAGACAAGTTTCTAAAAAAAATAATGTCAACACTAGTGGTAATAAAAAGAAAGATGTAGAGCCTACAATAGAGGTTAATAATTCAAAACCATTTGATGCGCTTAATTCGGTTAAAAATGATGTTGATTTGGGTACAAATGGTGGGACTTCAAATCTGGCTAGTGAAAAGGCCAATTTTACTGGATCTTCGTTCTGGAATGTGAAATCTAGTAATACTAGTACTACCCCTATTGTTGAAAAAAATTAAAAATATTAGAAGGCTAATTATTGATGGGAAAGTTATTCTTGTGGATGATGAGGGTAAACCTTTAGCAAAGGTTGATTCTTCGGGTGATCATGATAGTGAGGATGAAGTTGCATCAGTTGATAATGAAATGGAAAATTTTCTAGCTTCAAAGAAGGTTGGCTATGGTACTAATAGACTGTTGGAACAATGGAAGGAAACTTATGAAAATGATTACTATGATTTCGACCCATACGATGATGATATGTATGAAGGCCAGGATATTCCTGACAAGATTCAAGCTATATGCGATAATTTAGATATCAAAGTTTGAGGTTGTAAGAAGAAATAATTATTATGTTTCTTTTGTAGCCTAGTCACTTTGTGTACCTTCCTTTAAGGAACTAGTTTTGCCTAAGAACAATGCCTATTTTTACTCATTAATCCGTGCCAACATATGATCTAGGCCAGTACTAAAGACCTTGTTATCACAAGTAAAGGCAACAAGTTTACTAACAGAACCATTTACATACCTTAATGGACCAAATTCAAATAATCCATTATTATTTATGTCGGCAAAAACTTCTTTAAAATCCATTATACCTATCACAATTTACATTTAAAATGTTAAGACCTTAAAATTAAATGTTAATAATTAAAAATTCAATAAAAAGAATGACAGATAGCAACAACCTTTTTGGTATGGCAATTAGTGAATAACGATAATCTATTTTGTGGATTGAAGTGTTTAGAATAGTTAGGGGGTTTGATTGTGTCGTTGTGTGGTGTATATTTTATTGATTCAAGTTTTAAATTTATATTTTGCCGAATAAACCAAAAACAACACTTTAATGGGCAGTGTACCTGATCAGTAGTAGTTTTGTGGTAAGTAGGGTGTCGAACACTTGAAGCGAGGTTAAATCTATCAATCTAATTAATATCTGGTTATCTAATCTATGTTAATTCTATCCTATTCTAAACCTATGTCAGTCTAAATCCTAATTCTAACGAGAAAAGGGGGTTTTCAGCCTGAGAGACTGGCAAGGTTTGGCTGGTGACTACAATCAATTCAAGTCACTTTAACCTACGCGAGCTAAATAACAAAAGATAAAAGAGCGGTCGAGCCAAATATAATAAAATTATATTAACCATTATTAATCTGATTAGAAAGTTTGTTTATTTATTAAGTGCAATGATTTCTTCTCTCGGGGTGGCATATCATTCTTAAAACTTAGGCGTTACATCATCCTAAGACCTAGACACATTAATTCTATCAGAATTAAAGCATCCACGTAAAGTATCCTTATTTGCTGATTATAATCTATCTTAGGGATTAAAGCAATGGTGATCTTGTTAAACCCTAGCTCATATAGACTTTACCATCTTACCGCTTAATGGTAGTTTATACACTAGTAGTCCACTTGTCCAACTATCCAATGGAATTAGAACGTTACTTGTTGAATTATCTAGGTCACCTGGTAGTCAACACGAGCAATAAACCATTAGTAATATCCAATTAACTAGTTATGCCCAAAGCGTATCCTAAACACAGACTTAGAAGGACAATATTTATGATTCTATTATTCTAGATGTATAAATTACTATATGGAGAGCTATCCCAGACTCTAAATCTACTTGGTCTGTATCACTAGATCTAGTTGAATGATATGTCGCATACAAAAGCGCGTAAACAAGTATAAATTGATAAACATAAACAAGCATTCAACGATAAATCAAGAAATCAAGATAAGCAAATACCAAACATTCTGATCTTCATAATAATGGCTAGTACCTGAAGGTATTAGCCTTTAAACGTCATAATAAATACAAGAGCAATTATTTAGCCAAGGTAAACTAACCGAGTTAACAAATGATACTAAAAACTGAATGATTACTTAAGTATATGGAATTACACGATGTCTCCTATGGAATTGATAACGTTGCTCGACCTCTTCTGCTCTTTTTATCCTCTGAAAATCAACTTTTATGGTTTAGGTATCGAGAATATTATTTAGCACACTTAAAACTTGTTTTTGAGTTTTCTATTTATAAGGTCTGGAAGTCGGTTCGATACGGCGTATCCAAGTATTAGATATGGCGTATTGGGGATTTCTTGGAGTAAAGACCATGCTTGATATCTTCCAGAACATTATATTGATTCCATAATTCCAATACGGCATTATGATCTTCTGGATACGGCGTATTGAGCTTTATTCCTCGTGGTCTTTGGTGAATGCAGGCACAGATACACCGTATCTTCCTTGATGGATACGGCGTATTGGTCTTCAGAATAGTAATCTTCAAAATATCTTCATTTAAGCTCCAAAATGCGCGCCTTTTGCTAACTTTCACCAAGTACTCCGTAATTACTGCAATTCTCAAATATAAACAATTAAGTAACAATTCTTTGCAATAACTATACAAAATGTGTTAATAACATGGGATAAATGATGCTATAAAATAGATGTTATTTAATGTCATTAAATATCCCCTCACTTGAATCCTACTTGTCTTCAAGTAGCCTTTAGAAGTTTATAAAAATGTATCCCTAAGGATATTTTCCGTTAAAGCACTTATTTGATCTATTACAAGTACACAACCAAACACCTCACAAAATAGGAAGATGAAAACACTCAAATCACTCAACTAATCTATGTGGTAACATGTAACTAAATCGCTCAATTGCTCAGTCGTGACAAGTATTCTATCATAAGCTTGGCAAGGATACACATCTCCACCACTAATAATCGATCCTTCATGTAATTCCTTGAGTGATTTTGTATGAAAAGGCTTACAGTTGATCATTCTACAGTCTTTCACCAGAAGTACCACTCCAATAAGGCAGCTGACGCACACATACATGGCCGTAACGACGGAATAGACATGTGTGTTCGATCACATCCTCATTCGAATTTAACCAATAGTTAGGATGAAGAATGATATAGGGTAGGAACCTTCTAACTTTGACCAAAAGTCGTAAACCAATGAGGCAGCTAAGACATGCATACATGGCCGTAACGGTGGAATAGACATGCATGCTCGAACAAGTCCTCATTCACAAAAAACCAACAACTAATCATTAGGTGAGAGGGAAGTAAATTGTTGTTAAATAAAAATCAAGAAACAAATAGATTAAGACTAAAGTACAAGTTGCTAGACACTTTTTCCCGACCGTTACCATGATAAAGACACAACTATTTACAACGTCTTGATCATTGATAAAAAAACAACAACCTAAGTTGGCGTTCCCGTAACGGTAAACTTTCCAATCATACCAAAACTTTACATACTCTACAAGGCAAGTGGCGATATCTTACACTTTGTACATTACTCTACATCGTTGATTTTTTAGACGTATCAACGAATAATCGATCCTTCGTGTAATTCCTTCGGTAATTCCTTTGAGAAACGATTATCTTCAAACTTTATTTCTCACTCTTTTTGTATTTTTCTCATTTTTTCAATTTTTTTTGCTAACTATACTTCAAATCTTGGTGTAGTTTCACCATCTTCACGATCATAATAATTCTGGATAATTCCTTCGATAGTTCTTTGTTCTGCGGTTTCACCATTAATTGTGACGGTAGTAAAATCACATGAGTTTTGACTACTAATATACATTCCCATTTGCAATGTGCAAATTTCTAACCGCGCCAAAGATAGAAAATGACACAAGACTTGGTAAATACAAACTTTACACTTTAAGCAACTAGCAACTGTAAATTAAACTTAATCTAACATGGTAGGTTAAGGTGTAAGGGTATAACGAAACAGATAGTTGGTGTAATTCCTAAAGGATTGGCTCTACTGGTTTTTCTAGTGGGTCATCACTCTAAAGATGAGAGTGGAAAAGGGTTTAAACGGGAGGTTAACTAACCGGTGTAGTTAGTTAATAAGCAACATGTAAAGGCGATTTGGGTGTAATCCTAAAATTTACCAATTTAAACAAGTTACTTTATCTAAATCCATAGTACTCATCACTATGGTCTCGAGTGATATACCAAGCCAAGTTTTAAAGTCTACAACATCACCGGCACACTTATATTTTGTGGAGTTTGGGTAAACATTTGGAAATGGAAAGGCTAAATTCTTATTATATCTAACAAGGGTTATTGTGTGCGGGTTTTGTAACATGTAATTTCACAAAAAGTATGCTTGAAAATTTTTTAAATTTGAGCATAATTTAAGCATTTTAGTGTGAAAATTAGGACAAGTAAACATTCTGATTCCATCCCCCACTTGAATTATACAACGTCCTCTTTGTATATATAAAACATTAAATACAGGAATTTAAAAAGAATTAGAATGAGAAACTCCCATGATATTTGCTCGGTAGATTCTCCAAGTTGCGTTTATGAGCAGATTGTGTGCTGAAAAAGCGTCTGAATCCTAGAACGAACAACACACACATAGAATTCCAGAAATTATGCATTCTACCAACTTTGTCAATATTTCTTTCATGAGGTCCTGTATAGAATATAAGAAAAACATGTGCATTCCCATCTTGGTACCTACGATTAATTTAAACTAAACTAAACAAACTAAATACGAGTCAGTCTTGGTAGATACGGCATATCAGGTTAGTGAATATGCCGTATTCCAGATCTGACAATAATGTTTTTAAATTGAAATAAAAAATAAAGACTAATAACGTCCAGACAATCAATACGCCGTATGGTATGGAGCGGATACGCCGTATTGATGTCTGGGAAGACAGACTCGATAAAATTTAATAACAATCCGGGTTGTCTCCCGAGAAGCACTTTTACTTACAGTTAAGTCTTTAAGTTAGACTTTTCTTCAGTTTCTCTTCATTCCATCTCATGCACACTAATGTGCCCACGTGTAAGCCATTCTTCCGTCTTCGCATTTCGAATGTAATCGGGTCCTAGATTCAAAACTCCTTTGTAGAACCCCTTAAGCTTTTGGTATGCATGCAAGATTCCATTCTTCTCATGTTTCTCACTTACCTTCAGTAATGGTGGGATCTTGCTGCATTGCCCATTAGTGTGGAGCTTAAACCTCGGATGCGATCGCACTATTTAGTAAGTTACTTCATCATTACCTTTGTAAAGGGTAATCATCCCTTCAAACCCTCTTGCTTTAACTCCAACTTCTCTTAAGAACGGTTCGCCAAAAATAACATCGCCCATTCCTTTATCACGATAATCCTCTATTTTTTCTAAAACTGCAAAATCTGTTACAACAGAAAAGGTTCCAACAAAAATAGGCACACTCATTAAGGCTCCTACAACATTATCCCCTTTGTACACCATCTTATAGAGTTATGAAACTTTTTGGACATCACATTGACATACAATAATAGGAAAAAGTTAGCGTGAGTAAATTCAAATCCTATCATGCATGAAAACTTTAAGTTGTGGGCATAGTCTATGTGGATTTTTATCATCGTCGCAATAACTAGGGTAATCATCAATTCCAGTATCGAGATCTTTAGTCCTAGTTCTGAATTCCTCAATTACCTCACCTTCCTCAATGGTGGGCATCAAATCATTTCCTTGATTTCTCCTAAGCTCAAATGGTTAATTTAG
>BQNB010159443.1:2938-14912 GCA_026074375.1 Tanacetum coccineum | reverse complement strand
TGAAGGGGTTGAAGAATGAAAAAGAAATGTAAGGATAAAGGGTGAAAAGAAAGAAGCCCTCCATATACTTAGGCAGAAACTGGGTCAATACATAATCTGTCGGAAACACTAAGTTGTTGTCTGACATTGAAGACAGTCATGGACCCAGTGACGCTTTGCACAACCCTCCCTAGTCACTCAAGGTCTCTCAACAGACTTTTGTTTCATTTCTCACGGATATTACACGCATTTCTATCAACTTTCTCACTCTGAGTTAGTTGATATTAAAAAGGTGGCAGTCTGCTCCAGCCTCCGATCACTAAAAACAAAGTGCACTATTGAGTCTAGAGCCAAAAGAGATCATCCATAAATCTTATTAGGACACTTGTCAAATCATGCTTGCTATGTCACACAATGTGAATAACAAGTTAACATATTAAGAGTCCTACGCATTATCCTTGTGATTTTGCCAGAACATCCGAGTGATTTCATTCACTATGAAGATGGAAATCCTGCTTGAGCCAACATCAAACAAGCTCATGGTAGGTGACGTGTGCGATTCTATATGAATCAAACTTGTGACAACTGGAAAGAAACGATGGTGCGATTCTATAAGAATCAAACTTGTTCTAGGTTATGAATTAACGATTGTTGATGAATTTTTTGAAATGATTAACACTCTCGATGTGCCACAAAACCACTTTAGCAAGTGACACGTCGATTGATTTTCAAATCAATTTTTTAGTTCAATCGGTGAGATAGTAACTCGCTGGTTCACTCTTATCGTGCTGTCTACTTTGAGACGTTCCGATAATGAGAACATGCTAAGTTTGATGAATCTAATACATATGTGTTAGAAGGATTCGATACTTCAGCTGGAAATCCTGTCAAGGAGGTTCTTCTTAAATTGAATCTACCTGATCACAGGTCGATCCTCACGGATTCAAAGGTTACTCCAACCAAACACGGGCGAATGACAAAGCCATATTCGTCCCCCGCTTTATTGCTAACTGTTCTATTTTAGGAATATGTAAAGATGGTAATGGAGGTACCTGATTCCAGCTGACTCACAAAATTCATAGCCACATGCTCATACCCAACCGACAAATATAAAGACATCATAAAAGCTCAAGTACATGTTTTAAGACTTCTGCTACTTTGATACCGTACGTCCTTCTTGAAGAGACGAAGTGTTAAGGTTAAAGAAATTCAAGAAAGATGCATTATTAAAGCTTTTCAAGATTATCAAATCAAGAAAGGTATGAGCATGTCGGTCCGGAAGTCACAAGTTCACAAGATGACAAATTTACAAGATGGCGAAACGAGATTATGCTTGGTTGATGATCTCAAGGTGTTCAAGATCACATTCTCACATTAAAGTCATGATAAAGGAACAAGATTAAATCTAAAGTCTATGATCACTACATCAAATCACAAGTTAATGATTGAAGTTAAAGACTACGAGCTCAAGACCAAAGTGAAAGCACAGTATGCTAAGTTTAAATTTTTGTAAATTGGAGTGACCTCTCTTAGGGGGAGATTGTTAGAAATACGGAAAAGTATCAGTCACTTCTAATATAGGTTGTCATAGCTCGTAGTAATTAGTAAAGTTAAGCTAGTAAGCTAACCGGACCAGAGGCCCATGGACAAGCCCACTAAGGGCCCATGGCCGGCCTTGGTATGACATATATACACCCTCTCCACACATGGAGAGGGTGTTGGTTGTTCATTTTCTCACATTATACTAAGCTAATATTATCCTTTTTCTTTCTCTCTCTAAGTGTTCATCCAACCATCTTTTTCCCTCTCTAAAAACCTAAAGTGAATCCTATCATACATGTGTTAAGATATTCTACACCTTCCTTTAAAAAAGCATTCTCAGGGTACATTAGAGTTAGTAGAGGATGATGAGGAGGAGGATGAGGACGAGGAGGTAGAGGAGAGTTCAGATTCTGATAGTGAGAGCGAGGACGCGGAGGACGAGGGTCCTACTGCAGAGGACGATGGTCCTGCTACAGGAGACGAGGGTCTTGCTGTTGGGGACGAGGGTCCCGTTATAAGAGTTGAAATTCTTGGTTTAGGATGGGATGAGGCTGTACCTGAGGGTCAGCAGCGGGCAGCTCCAGTTGTGGAGACAGCCGTGGGTGAGCCTCTAAGATTGGGTTATGGGGGCGTTGAGATGCTGGGAGATAGCGCCGAGGGAGGGCCAGATGCCCAGCGTACTCAAGGTAGGTCAGGGTTCTGGATCTGTACTAGAGCCTAAGATACTAGAGAGAGTGTCGGCACTTAGGCAGCCCACACGTACTACATGGATAGACCCAAAGGATGGTAGGGCTTACATTGATGTTCCTGCTTACCCACCAACAGCACCACCCGTTCAGACACCGCCATCTCCCGAGTGGTCGTTTAGTTCACTTCTTGTTTCTCCAGAACCTTCTATCGTTCCTTCGCCTATTTCATCACCCATGATACCACTGACCATTCCATCGCCTATAGCTTCACCCGCTACGACTAAGGCTGAGGAATTTTTTGACTAAGTTGGGAGCCCATGTTGAGATGCAGGGAGGATTGATTCATGATCATATAGTACGATTAGGGAAGCTATTACCTGCTTTGTTTGAGAGGTATGATAGGGATATGGGGGAGTTATTTACTAGGCCAGGGGCAGTCAGGGATGAGATCTTCTCCCAGAGATATCGACTTAGGAGCCTAGAGCATGAGCAGGAGAGGGTTGTAGTGACTTTTGGAGCGATTTGGAGACCAGTATTAGCCCTGGATTTATGGGCAGGTCAGACGGATGCACAGAGAGCAGCTCTGTGACATGACATTAGTGATACACAAATGGAGAACCGGGAGTTATGTTTACAGATCGCAGAGGAGAGGCGTGCTCGGTTGGATTTGGCTTAGATTGTTGCTAGTACGAGGAGAGGGCAGGAGCCCAGAGGAGATGTCTAGGATGTATGGATTGGATTATTAGTTTGTGTATATCACTAAACCGAGTAGCGTCGGTTAGTGTCGGTATTATGACTAGAAAAGTTTTTTTTAGTTGTGGTAGTTATGACAAATCCTTATTAGTCGTTAGATGATTTAAATCATTTTTATGATAGTGAAGGAAATTTTGTTCGATTTTTTTTTGTTATTAGCAGTATTTTTGTGTTAGCATCGGTTGGATGAATAAGATTAGTGCTGGTGAGCACAGTTACCCGTGCGTGGTTGTGTTACGATTAGTCGCTCGTGTTAGGGCGGACACCCATTCCTTGTGAGGGTGAGTGTACGATTTAGTTGGTATATTCCGTAAACTTGAAATATATTCAAGTTGATCGATTTTACCATTTCGTTAAAAGACTAATAGGAAGGTGAGAGACCGTGAATGGTCACGGGGAAAGTTGGAAGGAATTTTAGTAATCAAATAGAAACCTGATCATACTTTTTCTTGTGTAAGCTTTTGAAAGGTATCTTGACCTATCTAAGTGAAGTGAGATTTAAGGTACTCGTTGAGTAGGATTGATTTGGAAAAAGTTTAAAGCAAATAATGGTGAGGTTTAGACAATGAAACGGTCTTCCTAGAAAGGTAGAGCCTGGAGTGTTTGACCAAGTACGGTTTACTTGGGGATCTTGAGTGAGTGTTGGCCAAAGAGCCGTAGATTAACCATGAGAAAGTGTAGGAATTGGACTGCGAAAAAACTTAGTCTTAGAGGAATCGAAAGAAACCTTGCTTGAAAAGACTAAACCCTAGTGATCTAATGTGATACATCGAGGAATAGAATTTCCTGTCGATGTTGTGATTCGATGATTTGAGTTGAATTTCGGGGCGAAATTCCTTTAAGGGGGTTAGACTGTGATAACCGATAACTTGTCCAGGGTTAAGTATTATAAAATATTATAATTTCGTATTTTGAAGTCTTTCGACCTTGATAGTTTTCACGATGAAAGCTGAAAAGTTGACTTCAGTTGACTATTTTGCGTAAAATGATTACGGTTTAACCAGGATTTTTGGAGGAGTCTTGAATTTTGGGAGAGAATCACTTTTGATTCGTCTTTCTATTTCGGTGTATTTGGTTGGTATTTTAAATAATTTCGGGAAGCTTTCCTGTGATCCCTGAAAATCGTCACGCAACGTGTACCGGCACGACAGTTTATTTGGGAATAAGTTTAAGTGATTCGGAAGTATGAAATAAGCTTATTTATTTAATAAATTTAGGGTTTTGAAAATGTTGGTTTAAAACGTAAATCGTTAGTGTGTGATTTGAAAGTTTTCAGAAAAACGGTCATTTTCGTGAAATTCGGTAAAAAGATTGTAACGGTCGTTAAAGTGTAGATTTTGAGCAAGTCGATTTTGACAAAGCTTATTTTGAGAATTAAAATGTTTTCACACTTGTGAGGATGGTTCGGTTGAGTTTTAAACAAAAAATTATGTTTTTCGGTCCTGACCCGGCCGGTAGCGTCTAAATAGAATTTTTGTAGTAGATTAAGGTGATATGTGTCGTATAAATAACCTAGATTTTTGGAAAAGTGATTTTAAACGCGATGGGAATATTAATTAAATTTGGGTAACGTTGTAAATCGTCAAACTTTGAGCTTTTAAGCAATCCCCGACATGAAAAGAAGAACCCGAACCCCTCCTAGGATCCTAATTCAGACGAGATAGGCTTTAGGGGGCAATATGATTATTTTCTAGCAATGTTGTCTCAACCTAGTACTCATATATTCTTTCTATCACCTCAAACCATCATTCATGCATTCATTTTGAAATCAAACACAAAAAAATATCTCTCTTCTCTCTCTCTTTGTATTTTCGGACGAGCTCCAAAACAACAAGAAACAATGATTTTTGAAGATTATCAAGAACACAGGGTTAAAAGATCGATAGTGGGTCGTTATTAGATAGACACGGGTTATAGAAAAAGGTTTTTGGGTCTCTTCTTCTTGCGTCAAAATCGAACCAAACTCGCCAAAGTTGTAAGTTTTCTAAATTTGATTTAAGTTGTACTTCTATGCTTATTATGGTGTCTTAATACTAGTTGTACAAGTTGGTCATCATAAAAATCAATTCTTGAAAACGAAAAGTGTATAAAAAGGGGTGTTTGTTTGCGTCAAGCTCGAACAAAAAGAAACAAGGGTCGAAAGTTTGAATATTTTGGTTGTGGTGGTATTTTTATAATTTTGTCAAAGTACTTTTTGGGATTATTTTGAAAGATGCTTAAAAATAAGCTTAGTTTGAGCTTATTTGATTTTTTTGGTCTTATTGTTGTTTCGGCCCAACAAGAAAGAAAAGAAGGAAGAAAAGGTTGATGGGCTTGGCCCATTGGCTTGAATTTGGCTTATATATTGGGCTTATTTTTTGCTTATTTGTTTCGGCTTATTTGGTTTTGGCTTATTATGGTTCCGCTTATAAAAGTTTCGGCTTATTTTATTTTGCTTATTGGGTTCGGCCTATTTTGGTTTACCTTATTGGGTTCTGGCTTATAATTGATTTCGGCTCATATGGTTTCGGATTATTTTCTGGTCGGCCTATTTTGGTTTGGCTTATTGGGCTTCAGCTTATAATTGATTTCGGTTCATATGGTTTCGGCTTATTTTTGGCTTATTTTGGTAATGGAATATTATTGACTTATAGCTTATAAGGGTTTTCAAACTTATATTGTGAACTTATATTTTGGGATCGATTTTAAGATAATAAAACGGATTTTTAACACTTAGTAAAAACATTTTGGATCTTTATTGGGCCTAGCGAAAACTAGTGGTTTAATAAGTTTAAAGTGGATTTTTAAAGTGAAACATGTTTCGTGTCAATATTGAAAGTCGATGGAGGGAAATGCGTTTTGTTAAAGTATTATTGGGATATAGAATTTGGCGTTTAGTCGGGGATTGGTGAGAATTGGGAAAAGTATTTGGACTTGAGAATTTGGGAAAAGTGTTAGAATTGAGATTTTTAAAATCTTGGAATATGTTGTATAAACGAACGGGTTATGCCAAAATTTGGTAAAAATCCAACACTTAGAAAATATTGTGAAAACTTATTTTGTGCCGATTCGATTGCGGACGAAAACGTGAACTTTTCAAAAAATTTATAGTGTCGAGATTTAACGATCAAGTGTGGTTATGTTAAAATGACAAGGTTTTATAATTACCCTTTTGAGCCGATAAAGAGACGAAAATAATAAAATATTATTATTTTATTATTATAAATATATTTAAGTATATGTATACTTTAACATTGCGGAGATGTTTATTCGTTTATTTTCGATCTTCGAACTCCCACTTATTTCTCGTCAGATTTTCTTGGATTGTTTGATCGTTTGAGTAATTTACCAAACAACCATAATATGAGATAACAGTATTGGTAAAAGATAACGGTTTTGTTATGAGATAACAGTTTTGGTAAAAGATAACGGTTTTGGTGAAAGATAACGGTTCTGTTATAAGATAACGGTTTTGATAAAAGATAACGGTTTTGTTATGAGATAACGGTTTTGGTAAAAGATAACGGTTTTGTTATGAGATAACGGTTTTGAGATAAAAAGTAAAGGTTTTGTGATAAGGAAAGAGGTCCTTGTAACGGGATTGAGAATCTTGGTGTGAGTAAAGACGAATACTTGTACAATAAGACAACTTTGTACAAACATTAATAAAGTGTCGTAAATGATTAGGTCGTGGCCGGGTACTGTTGTGCGCTTGCGTTGAGATTATTTGTGCCCTGAGTTTGAGATTTGTGCATTTTGCATTATTATTATTAAGGTGAGTTCTCGTAGCCCCATTTTTCTACTATTTTTCCGTTGGGGGAAAATGATACTCAAATGACGAATCACGACAAGAGTCAAGAGGTGTAAACAAGTTGTGCCTTCAGAGTCAAGAGGTGTAAGCAAGAGGTGTAAGCAAGTGGTTTGCTGGGTAATGTTGTATGTAGTATGGTGTATTCGTAACAAAAGAGTGTTTCAGAATAAGACATCGAACCTAACTATAATATGAGACGAAGTTCAAGTTAGTGTGTACTTTTGGATTTCACACATAGCAAAAGGGAAAATTACGTCTTGGAATGATTGTTGCATTGACTTGTAGATGCATCCACAAGGTTAGGATTTTGATCTTGTGTTTTGGTTTTAGATTGAGCGATCTTATGTTTTGAACTGGGATGGAGCCAACTCATATTGTTTGGTTATAAAACTTGCTTACTGCATGGTGGAGGGTCTGTATGTTCACTAATGGCGGATGAGATTTTGATGGATTTGATTATTTTGGACTTCGACGTGTGATTTAGCCTTTTTCTTGTTTCATATTCTTTTTATATGCTTTGGTTCTATAACTTGTAGGCATAACATATAGGTGAAGATGGTTTGCCCAAACTCTTGTGATATATTTTGTTTGGTTTGTGTTTTTAATTGCTGCCTTTCTATATATATTTAAAATGTTTGTTGCCTTCAAAAAATATTTGAGCATTTATATTTCAGAGTTCTAAATTTGTACTGGGTATGGATAGTCCATTACTGGATATTTGGGCCGTAATATGAAACTGACCACTAGAGCCCATACCCTAATGCCAATTACCAATTGTTTCATTATGTTGATCTGTTCTCTATTTATTATACCTTTAACATTAAAGGTTAGGATTGTCATCCCAATGCTATCATAAATGCTGCGGGTTGACCCGTCGGAAACCGGCAGTACTTGACCCGGGTCTGACCCGTTAAAAAAAATCACATGCAGTTAATGCAATACTTTGACCCGGATCTATCCCCATTTTTCTCTCGATTCTTCTTTAACACACCCACACATGCAGTCTCCCCACCGGCCAACTCTCAAAGCAGAACCATCTCTCTCTCTTTTAATAAACACGTAGTGTTATACGTGTCTGTCTCCTCCGTTCTCTCCTCGACACCGGCAGTACTACCCTCCAAAACCACTCCACCATCCTCTTTGAGATCTTGATTATGGATTATTATAAAAAAAGAGCTCCGAATATTTTTATCAGGTGACAAAGCCCCATTAGTAATTTTGTGCTTTTAATTTATGTATGATTTCAAACTGTAAATGCATTGTTAGAATGAAGATTGATTAGAAGTTTTGATTTGGTTATGCATGTATGAATAAAAATTGGATTTTGAAATTACGATTTTTACATAATTTTTAAGGTTTTCTCATTTTGGGGTTTTTATTATGTTATGGGGTTGGTTATGTTTGGATTAGCTTAAGCTTATTTATGTTGTAAATCTAATGATATCTTTCGATAGATTAGGAATGTTGTTTTTGGCCAAGAACTTTGAAATAAGACTGAGCATATAAGTAGGTCATTTGTTATTGTTATAAGGGCTGAAGAACACCCTTAAGTGCGGTTTGTTGATACTTATATTCAATGCTTGAGAATGTCCTTATCTTGGCGGGGCGTTTATCCTAACGCAGCCATGGAGGTTCTTCCAGCGTTGTTCAAAGATTTTTTCTATATGGTTTGTGTTATGGGAAATTTGAACACTGTTTGTTTGGGCGAAAGTTCACTTGATTTGATATTGCCATAGGTTTTCCCTTATGGTATGTGTTACGGATGTTTTGACAGACTGTCATCGGTCTATATGGGTTCAAACTCATGTCGCTTTGTCTCTTAAAAATAAATCATACGCACTCTTTGATGCCACCGGCCTCTTTGTTGCCGCCGTTCATGGTGTGGCATTGTTGGTTGGTTGGAGACGTTGGTGTTCTTTAAATAGTAGTTCGTGAAGTATATGCGTATGATTGTCTGTAATTTTGGGTAATTGAACCCTCCTGATGTTTGTAAGGTTTTATAATTGTATCTGTATTTAAAATGAGGGGTTCCATACAAAGTTTTCTAAACCCACAATCCACAGCTGTGTCCGATGCCTCCGACCTCTTTGGTCCCACCGGCGATGGTATGTGGCGTTAGTGGTTGATGGTTTGTTTTGTGGATGTTCTCACATGTTGGGGATTCACAGCTAGATACAACAACAACAACGATACGCAGTCCCGCCAGGCAGGGTATGTGGGAGGTGAAATGTAGACAGGTCATACCCCTACCCTTAACGGGTAAGGAGACTGCTTCCGGGAAGACCTCCGGCTAAGAGAAAGGGGAGAGAGAGAGAGACAGAAAGTCTGTTTTTTTTAGTTATTACTAAAGGTATCGATAGAAAGATAAAAGGAGGAACAAGAAACCAAAGGAAAGTAAAAAAAGAATTGGAACAAGATACAAAAGGAAAGGAGAAGGCATACCAAGCAATTACGAGAGCAGAAGAAGCAAACTGGCTGGGTACAGAAAAGGCACAAAGCATCAAAGAATACGAGGCAGGCAAAGCACGACAGAGACAACGCAATGCATACAAAAAGAGCAGGCTAATGGGCAAAAGAGCAAAAGGCACATACAGACTCAAAGAAATAAACACTACATAAAGCGATGGCAACTAGCTAAAAAGAAAAGGCTAGTGGCCCTACAAAAAAGCATCACAATACGGGCGGGGCAGCACCAAACAGGCGAAACCACACCAATAGCAAAACAAGACAAAAGAAAAAGGGGCAAGGAAATACAGGGTCACAGATCACACGACAGATAAAGGCAAAAGCCACAACTGAAGGCACAAAAAGCTCAGGCAGCCTTACGAACACAGAAAGCAGCCAAAGCAAGAAAAGGACTGACAAACAGGATAACAAGATAATAAGGGGCATACGAAGAGCATAAGAGCAAAAAGCAACATAGAGGCACAGAGAAGATAAATAAACACTAAATCGGGGGCAAGCAGCTTAAAAGAGTTGAAGGCCAACCAGCAGTGAGACAGCAGTCGGGGCAGCAAAACAGGCAGACACAAAGCTCCGAAACAAGCAAAAGGAAAGGGAAGCAAGGAACACCACAAGGCCAAAGAAGACGAGGCAAACAAAGGAAAACCAAACCCAACCAAACCCTCGAAGCCTTCCATCGAACCAATGTTGTTGCTTGTTTTGCTATTGATCTTAAATATTAATGGTTAGGATTGTCATCCCAATACTACCATAAATATTAAAGGCGTGTAACAGAAAGGTATACTGAAAAAACTTGAAACTGGGTATGTGGGCGGATGGTTGAGTGCGAGCATGTCTCGCCTCAGCAACCTTTATAAAAAAATATGCGATGATCGTTGTTTACCTATGCCTGTATTTTGGTGAGAGATGAGAGGAGTAAGAGGGATGGGATGGTTTGATAAACACGTGTTGTTGGTCTGAGGTTGCTTATTTTGTTCTTGGTAACTGTGACTAAACCTGCATCTTGGCATGGTGACCATATATCTTGGCGGGGTGACCATATGGTCACACCAATGGCGTGTTTTAGGTACCGCTTCTATGATCGATGAAGGATGGTTACTTTCAAAATACATTTTAGGTGGAATTCTGATGCGGTCGGAATGAAAATTAGTCACATCGAGGTTAGTATCACTCTATTTTTCTTTATTAAAGCTATTCATTTATGGATTGTTTGGTTCCGTGCTTATATTTCATAGCCTCGGTTTTTGTTGCTTACTTTCAAACTTTTTAGCTTATTTTAAAACTTTTTTTCTTATATAAACTTATTGTGATATAATAAGCTTATATATAAGAACCTGACATTGAATCATTGACAGAATCATGGGAACTTGCTATGGGTTGAATAGTAGATAACGATGCTTCTGTTTATAAGCTGATGTAATCTGTTTTTTTTCAAATTCTACTTTACGGGTATTTGTTTTTTGTTGCTAAATTCGGCTCTTTCTTATTTTGCAGGGCTGCTCGAGGTGTTGAGAAGAAAAAGTTATCTTTGTTTATCACATGCAGTATAGTTCAGGCGAAACTGGCCCGAACTCTAATGAATCCAGGCAATGATGAGATTGTAAGCTATTATATACCCGTACCTTGGCGAGGTGGCCATATGGTCGCAGCCATGGCGGGCATCGGATACTACTTCCGATGTTGCTCCTGTTTATAAAACCATCTGAACACGAAAGGTACGTTATTGTTATGCATACCGCAACGGTAATATATATTTGTTATTAGGTTTGATTTTGATTTAGCTGAGATTATTGATTGGATTGATTTATTGTGAGTGGCGCTGCTAATATTTGTAGGTGAAGTGCTACACGGAGCCTGATAATCCCAGCAAGTGTAAGTAACCCTTATTTGTTTTTTAAGCTAAGGTGCTTATAAAAAGGTTTCATGTTATATACTCGACCTCTATAATTAAAGTGGATAAATGTTATTCAGGTGTATTGAGGCCTTCAAACTTCACGAACTAATACCATATACAAGCTGGAAACGGCACTTCTCGAGTCGAGCATGTATGTTGCAAAGGGCATAGGCTTTATCATATTTTTGAGTTTTTAGCCTTTTGGTGATTTTATTGTATTCACTTAATTGATGTTTTGTTTTTTCGATTTAGGGGTTAAGTACGATTATGAGAAGCGGTTTGGGAGAATAACCCGATAGTGTTTGGTATGCTTGCTTGCTTTGTTAGTCATTTTATGATAGTGATATCCACCATGACCCATCAAATCCACTAAACCAAATTTTCTTTCAGCATATTTAATTTTTAGATGAAGAAGGATACGGAAATTCAACATGTGGGATCAAGCAACGTTGATGTTAATGTGAAAGCAAAAAGAAGGTGACGAAGGATATCTACTTCCATAGGTATATTTTTATTTTTTAATGAAGTTAACAAGCTGCGAAAGGTAGTATATGTGGATTTATTTTATCTAAAAAACATATATGTAAACCGAATACACTTCCAACATGTTATGGGGGTTGTTCCACAAAAGCTTTGTTCTTATTTTTTTAAATTATTATATATGTAATTAGTCCATTTAATATATTTTATTTTTATAGCATTCTCAGATTAGCCACGTTAGTGGTCTTTAAATATAGTAGTAACTTTGTATCCGAGCTAAACTTATATTGTGTGCTTCTGTTGTGCGTCTTTATGGGATGTTTATATGCATGCTTTCTACAAGTTTATTTGCATTTTTTTGAGCTTTTAACTGATGTTTTTAAT
>BQNB010159442.1:0-14912 GCA_026074375.1 Tanacetum coccineum | reverse complement strand
TTATTTCAGCTTATAGACTGAAAGAGCTTATTAAGAGCTTATTGAGAGAATTTAGCTTATTAAGAGAGTTTATGAAAAAGAAACTTGGAGAGATTAAGAAAAACTGAATTTCATTAATAAGAAAACTTGCTTACAATACTTTAAAAGGAAAATTAAAACAACATTAAGCTAGGAATTTTAAAATTTAAGCTACAACTAAATTAAAAGCTACTAAAAACCTAGATAGTGTGCGTGTGAGAGGTGAGGCCTATTTATAGGCTGCCTTGGATCCTTCTAGCCTCTTGAACCATTCCCCCGCTCCTTTAAATCACCACCTTCCATTTATCCAATCATTTGATAAGTAATTGTGGCCGTTTGATCATTGTGTGGACACCTGAAGATTGCCAGTGTGTCATTCTCTTTGGATGTCATTGTGCTTCTTTTGTGAGTGTTTTAGCACAAAAACCCACATTCCATTGTGCTTTCACCATTGCTACGTGGCATGAGCTTGATAGAGGCTAAGTAATCCCTTGATAAAGACTGATTTGACCCTTCATTTGTGTTAGTAAGCTCATGAATTGAGTAATGCACTCTTTGATTTTGATTTGCCCTTTGTTTTGACTGTGGGTAAAGATGGGGACGATGGGTGAATAGTAAATGGATTTGGCGCCCAATTTTCGACAGTTAAATCGGTTATAACTTTGATATAGAAGCACAATTGGCCCCTCTCTTTCCTTTCTCCCTTTTTAGTTATAAATTAGTTTCTAAAATCGCAAAACTAGTCCCTGTAGTTTAGGAAAAAGGGAATTGGACTAGGATTTGGGCCTAAGGATCCGGGTATGGGGTTTTTGGGCCCATTAAGGTTTTTAAGGCCCAATAAGAGGTGAGGGGCTATTTTTGGACTTTGTTGACTTTTATTGACCATGATTGACTAGAGTAGACTGAGGATTTGACTTTTCCTGGCTTTGCTTCTGGCTTTTGTTCACTCTTCCGTTCTCGTGTCCGTGCTTGCTTGTTTTTGACGGTTTTCATGTGATTTTTGATATATCTGTACCTGCACGCACAAAACATAAATACAATCGTATTTTTGCCATTTTTGGTCTGTTTTGGGTTTAATTGGGTTGTTTTAAGCATAAATGGATATGTGTATTCTACACTTATCAAAATTCCCCAAACTAAACGATTGCGTGTCCTCACGCAATATCATATGCCTTATAACCAAATACCTCGAAATTTCCCTAAACTAAACCTTTGAAAAGTAGCAAAGAGTTTTGTTGAGAGAGATAAGAGATCACAAGTTATAAAACACCCGATTTCCCATTTTCAAAGATTTTTTCTCTTTTTATGATTTTTCTTGATAATTAACTACCTAACTACAACTTATTTGTGTTGACATAATGTATTGTTTTCATTACCACTTTTAGGATCATAGAACAAAAAAACACAATTAAGTGTCTAAAAGATAACTTCATCATCCCCGATTTTTCACTTTTCCCATTGTCTAAGCTAAAAACAAGATCACCGTTTTTTTATTTATGTACGAACTCAAGATGCTAAGACTACTTTATAATTACAACTTGTGAATTTCTCTTCCCGTAATAAATCATATATTTAGGTGTGTGTGTTCAAATTAATTTAAACCATTAAATCCACATATTTAGATAGATGAAATCCGACCAAGCTTTACACATGGGCCTTTTGGGCAAATATGTTAATCACTTAGCAAGATCACATCTCAAAGCAAACAAAAACCTCCTTAGCCAAGACATCGTTGGTTCACTTGTCCATGAAATGACTTTCGCTCTACAACCCACATCATCGGGTAAGTGCTAAGGCTTTAACACCCATCCGGGAATACTAATCGAGACGCATGAACTTCGATGAAAAAAGCCTGTAGACTTTGCAAACCTTATTCATAAGAATACCTTGTTTTAGAAAATAAAACTGTTGCTATTTATTTCTAATTTACACATTATTGATTCTATTTTACTTATTAGGCTAGGACATCGGTATCATTTTTCTTTCGACGACACATCGGCCACGCCTCCGACAAGAAGCTTCTGGGGTACCTTATTAGTGATACCGACGCCTAAATAGACAACCTCCACACTTTTTTTCGATGTCACATCGGGCGAACCGCCAATTGCCCATGTACTTTATTGCGATGGAGTTTGTCTATATAATGTATTAACACTAAGATTTATAAACTGCATCCTTTTAATTCACCCACACATTTTATAGATTTTTTTTACCATTGTTTTAACTCATTATTTTTGCAAATAGAAAAATTTCGTTTAAGAATAACCAAAGATAACTTGAACGAAAATTCTTATTTACAAATGATGTCGACTCCATCGATAAAGCTATTTTTCTCTGAATATGTTTATTAAGACTTTTATTTAAGAGTAAAACCTAATTTGTAAAAAAATTAAAGAGAACACATATAATTAATCATTTTAGAAATCCGGAGGAAGAAAAACCACAATTAGTCTTATAAGCCTAGCTTTCCAAATTAAACTTTGTTTTAGCATCCTAATTCGAAATCACACTATCATCTCATATTCTTTTGCAATTTAAAACTCTAATAAAGAAATTCGCAAATACTTATCTGATATAAAATCCAACTCGGCAATATTTAAAATCTACGTGAGATTAGTACAAATTTACATTTTACTATTGATTTTCAGTCTACATGTTTAAAGTCTACAAGAGACTAGCACAAACTATCATCATGTAATTGTTAAGGGAAAAGCTATGAACTCTACACGATTCGATCGTGTCAAAAATTACTTCTTAATCTTACAACGGAAACCTACATCGTGTCTTAACACTTAGTTATTATATATATAAAAATATATTCATAGATATATGATTATTTTAAAATTTAAAATTTTTGCTATTTTGTGGAAAACGGTACGTGAGAACAAATCAAACAGGTAAAATCAAATCGATAGAGTTTCCTTCCCAAACTAAAACAAAACATTGGTCCTCAATGTTTAAAGTCGGTCTCTACGAAAATCTAAGCCTTTTATGAGGTATGCAAAGTTAGACGTTAATTGATAAATGAAAGGATACTATCTCCCAAACTAATTTCACAAAGGATGAGAAGCTCGAGTGAAACGGGATACAACACCGGACACGAGAGGCTTCAGAAATTGTTGGTTCAATCCTTCAAAAATGCACAAGTACAAACAACAAACAACGAAGAATCGGTAGAGGATAGCCACAACACAACACAGCACATTTGTTAGAAAATAGAAAGAGGAAAGAAAAGGATAAGCATGGGGTGAACTCCCACGAAGCGGCTTGTTTTTAGTTGTCGAGTCGCAAGCTCGACTCGATCCCTGAATTTAATTCGTCCTTAGGGAGAGCAACACTTAGAACAAGAAACTTCCATTAAAAATGCCACCGGCTTATGAAACGTGATGATGCCGGGATCAAAAACAAAATTCTCACTCCTAAAGGAGAAAATCAAAGGTGATTCCTCAGTGTAAGTGAAGTATGGAAGAAAAGTCCACATGATAAATGTGAAAGAATTGACATCTTCAACATTTAGAGGTAACGTCTTCTTGTTTTGGTAGAAATCTTCTTTAAGCACAACATTCTTCATAACTAAAATTGGCTCAAAATTCAAACATTCATCTGGTGGTTCTGGCGGAGGTAGAAGAAATGATGGTTCTTTGACAACTAAAAGAGTCCCGGAGGAAATGTTCTCTTTAAAATTTTCCTCCAATGTTACAAGATTTTTATCATGAATGCTATGATAAACTGGTATACCTGATTTGAATACTTTGTCCTCGTTTTCGAGAGAATTCAAGGTAATACTAGCCGACAACTCCGCAGTGAAAGGCGAGTCGAAATCTAGCAAGTGAGGTGGTAAAATACTCGTTGTGATAGAGTCAAATGAAATGTTTAAGTCATGTTTTAAATCCTTTGGTTTGGAAAAATGATCATTAAAATCAATGGGATTATCAAAAGTGATTCTAATTGGCATGACAATGGTATTGATTTAAACATCACTTGAAATGTTGTTTTCTTTTTCCTTGATTTCTTCAACTTCTTGAGGACGAGAAAGAGGTTTTGGATTTTTATTTAAGAACGTAGCTAAAAGACAAATTATCTTCTTCCTTATTGCAATGCGATTCATCATTTTCCATACAAATCTAACCAACGAGAAAAACATCGGCGTCTTCCATGAACAAACCTTCTCTCCGGTGAGAGTAGGGAAAGTAGGATTGCTACTTAAAATTTCAAGGGTGGGAGGGAGGGTAAGATTAATTCCCGGTGGAATTGAATCTCTTTCAAGATAAGCTTCTAATTCACTTTCTTCCGGTGAAGTAAGTGTGAATGAAGAAGAAGACTTAATCTTGACATCCTTATCGTTTTCTTCAAAGAGAGGATTCACGTTGCTAGATTTGAAGTCATCATCGAATTCGAAAAGAGGATTTGAGTAAACTTGAAAATTTTCTTCATGCAAGTTCTTCTTAAGAGTTGAATCATCATTACCTGGTGGTGATGAATCAAGAGGAGCAAGTTCATCGGTGAACTTCTCAAAATTATCACTAGTCTTCACCGGAGAAATAGGGGAAAAAAAAAAAAAAAAAAGAAAAAAAAAAATAAAAAAAAAAAGAAAAAAAAAAAGAATAAAAAGAAAGAGTATTATGGTAATTGCCACTAAACGGATCGTCTTTTGAAAAATCGATGATAGAAATGGCGTGAACAAAATTCTTATCCTTGTTTTTCTCAGATTTATCGGCATAGTAAACAAGTTCTTCCTTTCCTACTCTTAAAGTCAATGTTTCTTCGTACAAATCAATGAGAGCTTTCGCGGTGCGAAGGAAGGGTCTTCCTAAAATAATAGGCACTCTTGGGTCGGGTTCAAAATTAACCACTACAAAATCCGCAAGAAAAGTGAAAGCCATCACCTAACTACATCATCCTCGCTTTGCACATTGGGTGAGTAATCGAACGATTGGCAAGCTCGAGTGTCATACGAGTAGGAGTCAATGCTTCAAGCCCAAGTTTCTTGTAGATAGAATGAGGTAAAAGGTTAATGCTAGCTCCGGAATCGGCTAAAGCACTAGTCCTATCAAGTTCTTGTAAAGCACATGGGATAAGAAACTTTCCCGGATCTTCGAGCTTCTCGGGAACTTTGTCATGCTGAATAGCAGAACATTCACATCACGGGTTGTAATGGAAATTTCCTCAATGTTTCTCTTTGTTCTTAGCACCGAGCTATAACATTTGTTGAACTTGGCATTTCGACAAGAGCATCTTCAATTCAATCTCTAAACGAGTTTTTGAACATCTTTAAGACAGCTAGTTGAGCACTGATTTATCGTTCTCTCTCACTTTCATCCTCTCGGGATATGGAATTTTAGATTGATACGACGTTGGTCTTGGAGAATTAAGATCTTGAATTTCAACATTAACGGTTTTCTTTGCTTTTGGTTTTGGAATTTCCATGAAAATGGATTCTTCTTCCTCCGGAGATGGGACATGTGTGGTATTTTCCACATTTGGATTTTGCACTTTTTCCGTTGACGTCTCCGGGTTTTGTACTGGTTCTTTTTGAGGAATTGAAATAACGGGTGTAGGAACAAGAGGAGTCGAAGGTCCTTCCAAAGTCTTACCGCTCCTTGTGGTGATAGCATTGACATGCTCACGAGGATTAGTTATAGTTTGACTTGGAAGAGTACCCGATCTTGAAGTGGAAGCGGTGCTATTGTTGTGATAATTTTGCATAAAACCTAGCATCAAATTTTGAAAATCATCTTGTTTCTTTTGAGAATCGTTATAACTTCTTTGAAAATCGTTTTGGTTTCTTTGAAAATTATCCAACTTCATTTGCAAATTATTCATGTTAGCATCATTAGCCTTAGCATAACTTTCAAAATCCGTTTTAGACACACCTTGAATTTGTGAAACGGGAGGTAAAGCTTGATTAACCAAAGGTTGATTTGTTGGTGGTTGGTATGGTGGGGCTTGATAAATGGTTCCTTGATTGTTTTGACGGTTTTGATTGAAATTGCCTCCACGGTTTTGACTCGAATTGAAATTGTTTCCTTGGTATCGGTTTTGGTTGTTTTGAACATTCGGTTGATTGAAACCCGGTGGTCTCATTTGGTTTGCCAAATTAGGAGGATTCATTTGAACAAAATTGCCAACGGCGCGTTTTTTGGAATTAGATGAATATTGTCTTGAAAAACGGGAAAATAGTTCCTAGTTAACGGACAATTGTTGAAATTATGGTTTGAACCACATGTGACACAAACTTCCTTGACTGCTTTGACGGTAGCAGGAGTCATAACATTCTTTTCACTAATCGCTTTCTCTAAACGGCTCATTCGAATATTCATTTTGTCTTCAAGAAGGCGGCCATTTGTTTGAATCTCGAAAGAATTATCGGAAGGTGAAGAAGTAGAAGATGGAGCATTCGTAATTGCTCTTGAATCATTTGGACGACTTCTTGAGTAACGCACTTTTGATTTACTTTCGATTATGGCTAAACCTTCTCGAGGCATCTTATCTAGAAAATTGCCACCCGCGGCGGAATCTAAGGCATCTTGATCATTGGTATTCAAGGAATTATAAAACGTATCAAGTTGGTGTAGTTCCGAAAAGCCATGGTGAGGACATTGACGAAGGAGTCCTTTAAAACGTTCCCATGCTTCGTTGAAAGTTTCATTGGGTTTTTGGTAAAAAGTAGTGATTTCATTCCGAAGGTAAGTTGTTTTCGAAGGTGGAAAGAATTGGTTTATAAATTTCAAAACAAGATCATCCCACGTTAGAATCGATCGAGGTGGTTCCTTATCTAGCCAAGTCCGGGCTTCACCTTCGAGAGAGAAAGGAAAAAGCAAAAGCTTAATCGAAGTATTCGGAACTTCGGGATGTCTAAACGTGGAAGTAACCTTGTTGAAAAATCGAAGATGATATGAGGGTCTTGCTTACCCTAAATTGGTTACCCTTAACATAGATAATCAAAGTTTTGTGTTAGTCTCAAATTGTTTGCATTAATCGGTGGAACAACAATTGCATCTTCGTATCCTCGATGTAGCTTGTAACATTGAGCCCATGGTACGATTGTCGCCATTGGAAAACTCTGTTCACTCAACAATAACCGTGTTATTGTTTTGTCGACGATTCGATTACGAGCTTGAATCGAGTGCGCATGCACTAAAAATTAAGAAATTAAATAGCAAACAAAAATTACACTAATATATATATTTTTTATTTTTTTTAACAATCTATTTAAAATGGATACATGGAAGACAACTTAAAACCAAATAATCAACTTACTTCACGGTAGCTCTTAAAAATTGCTTTTTAAGGGCGAGCCGTTTCCTCTGAATTGACACAAATTGACAAGTTTTTGAATCTTTGTTCGATTTGGGAACTTTTTCAAGTTCACGGAACTTATTTATGATAATACCTCAATTGAAGGTATTATTTGTTGGTGTTCGTTTACCAACTTTGTGTATTTTATTTTATTTTTTAAGGACTCCACATTTTGAGAGCAAACACTATAGCACCAAGCTCTAAGTCATGTGTAGTGTAATTCTTCTCATGAATCTTAAGTTGGCGTTACGCGTAGGCTATGACCTTCTCCCTTTGCATCAAAATTGCGCCCAATCCTTTACGAGAAGCATCACAGTAAACCACAAATTTTTCACTACCTTCGGGTAAAGCCAAAATCGGTGCACTACACAACTTCTGCTTCAACAGTTGTGGTGTAGTAGTTTTAATACACTAATAAAATATACGATATAATACCAAAAGAGCAATTAAGAAAATTCCCTAAGGAAAATTCACTCTTAAAAGATATTTATATAATATATAATACGTATATTTAACCGGGAAGTATGATCACCCGGGTCGTTTCCCCAACGACTTGTGAAATTGAAACTACGATGTAGCTCGGATTATGATTTGAATGAGAGAAAATATATTTTTTAGTTTCTATAACTACTAAATTAAAGCAACAATTTAAAATAAACAATTAAAAGCAATTAAGCATTTAAAAAGATAAACGGGAAACAATTAAAACGCGACAAATAAGCAAGTAAATCAAAATTAAGTCCTAAAAATGCAAATTAAATTTCTAAACCTAAAATAGGACAAAAGAAAATTTTAAGAAAAAGAAAAATATTTTTTTTGATTATTTTTGAATTTTTTATGAATTAAAAACTATTTAAACTAAATTAAATCCTAAAAAATAGCAAATAAAGTCCTAAAATTTGGGAAAAATAATTTTTAAGCTTAGAAAAGTCTAAAATAACATAAAAACTTAGAAAACTATTTTTAACTATTTTAAAAATTAAAATTCTATTTTTAAAATTTAAAATAAAAGCCTAAAAATGAAATTTAAAATCTAAAAAGGGTGAAAATGATTTTTCTTAATGTAAAACTAAAGCTATTTTTTATAAACCTAAAAACTATTTTTTTGTAATTTTTTAAAACTTTTTTCTATTTTTTATGTATTTTCTAAAATTAAAACCTTCGAAAAATCTTAGAAATTAATAAAATAAAAGGAAAAATCTGAAAAAATTAGGGAAAATCTAAAGTGCAACAAAGAAGCTAGGAAAAATAGACCAAAGAACTCAGCTAACCAAATAAGCTCAATAAGCCCTAAGATAAGCTACGGCTTATTACATAAAAAGGAAATGAGAAAAAGGTTATCTATTAAATGGTGCAAACTAGGACATGTGACAAGTCCCAAGGGCAGTGGTAAGGTGTGTGTGTTGTGTGCTTAAGGTCTTGAGTTCGAACCTGGCTAAACCCCTTTTTGCTTATTTTTTAATTTTTTTACTTTTATGAAAAACTGAATATTAGGACTTAAAGAGGACACAAATCTAAACAACTTTAATAAAAGGTACACTAGCTTAAACTCAAAATTAAGCTTTTTAAAAGCTTTTGAAAATGGCAGGTCAGTAAGTGGCCTTTTGAGCTTTAAAAATCCTTGATTGCAATTAAGTGTTTGCACAATGCTTAATATAAGCTCATTTTTGAAAACAAAAGGTGTTCTGAATAGCTTATGAGTTGCTTAAGCTAATTATGAAAAGAAATTTGAGCTCGAAACACTGAAAAACAATTGAAATTGATGGTTAAGGTGACAAACTAAGGAAACAACTCAAAAAGCTTTTTTTTTGGTAAAAGGGAAAGCATCCCCGGTAAAAAATATAACACCAAAAAATCAGTTTAGAACAATGGAATATGGCTGAAGTACCACATTAACCTCAAGCTAAGCTTGAACAACCTCTAAAGCAACTTAGGACATGCCCCAAGAAAAGCTAAACAACAAATACACTAACAATAGATCCGCTTATTTATGACAGAGGCTTGTAAAGCAACATTAAGCTAACTAATTAATGGCTGAAAATGGAGAAATAAGCTAAGACAACTAACTAAAGCAAAATCAATACAAAAATATATTTGAAATTAAGCCTATAAAATCCTACATTAACTAGCTCAAATGGAAGATCTAAAAGTTCGGCAGCACTAACTGATATTAGTGTCTGGCATAGATGTATAATTGGTAAATACCAAAAAACTCAGTGCAGCTTCATAAGGGGTAAGCCTGCACAATACACTTTTCTTTTAAGAGTTGTAAATATCCAACAAACAATTTAAACACACCACAAAAGTACCTATACAGCCTTAAGATCAAAATTAAGCAATCAAAACCTAAGCTCATAACAAAGTACCCTGGTGCAGAGAATGGTACAAAATAAGCCCATAACGTTTAAAATTTTTAAACTAACCTTCTGTAAATCGCACTTCCTAACGAGTTATAAATGAATGTAGAAAACTGGCTCAAGTAAAATTTGAGGACTCACTTTGACTTTTTTGATGTCAAACTAGCTTCACCAATCACTATCCCTTAACATATCGACAAGATTTTCTTGAGTATAGCTCTAAGAAACCAAAAATCTACTTAATAAAACTAGATTAACCAGATACTATATATTTTATAACAACTTTAAATAAACACATATTAACCACTGAATTAAGCTAAATATCCAAAATCTACTATATACTAAAATATATTTGTTGCATTTTCTATGTGATTGTTTTATAAGCGCTCGAGAGATATAAGACGCAACGAGGCGCATTATCTATAGACTAGAATGTGCTCTACGAGAAGGGGACACAGAATTCTTCGGGCGAGAAGCGGTTGGGAACATGGAGAGACATAAGCATAGAATGAGGACAAGTGAAACACACGAGACAAAAGAGATCCGATAAGGGCATCTAGCACTAGGTACATCAGCCTCTTATTATCATCGTTGTGCTTACAGTTCTCATGCATAGAGCCGACTTATAAGCATAACTAAACTAGAACTTTAAGACAAATTTAAAGGAGAACTTACATAAGCTTCAGCTAAACAGAAGCATAAACTTAAATGGCAGCTACAAGCTCTAGCTTATCCAAATGGATAAGCTAGTATAAGTCCATGGAGACCCTTCCATTATAGGTCTCCCTTCCAAAAGCTTAATATTCCAAAAGCAAAGGTACTTAGCTGTTTTAAAGGTTTGGGTACGATTAAGGTAAGTGTTGAGCTCAATTATAACTTAGAACTAATAAGAGCTATAGGAGCTATGAACTTTAGCTTATCATTTGATAGGAAAAGAGACAGCTTATGAAAAACAAAGACTTAATGAGAAGACAATTTAAAACCGAATTTTTATTAACATAAAAACTTGATTTACAAATGCTATAAAATGGAGGAATACATAACTGAGAAATGAAATTAAAGCAAAAACTTAATAAGCCTATTAAAAAATCTACTATTATCTACCTAGTTGTTGTGTATGTGAGGGGTGAGAGTCTTTTTATAGCTGCTGATAGAAGATTCTAGGCCTGCCTTCTTGCCCACGCTCCTTCTAATCTTCACCATCTATTTCTTTAATCATTGGATCAATGATCTCATCCGTTGGATCAAGTATGGATACTTAAGGATTGCCAAGATGTCATTCTTGATGTGACAGCTTGTGCTACTTCTCTGAGTGATCCAAGAGTAAAAACCCACATCTCCTTGTGCTTTCTTCCATAGTCGCGTGGCTTTGATGCTTAAGTGATCAATTAGAGCCCTTGATTTGACATAATTAACCCTGCCATTGTGTAAACGAGCTCTTGAATTGTCTTCCGTACCCTTCAATTTGCAAAACCCCTTTGATTTACCCATGGTAACTAGTGGAGAAGATGATGAACAGTATTTCTTATTTTCCCGCTTGTTTTAACTGTTAAATGGGTAAAACAGTTTAAACTTTGGGACAAATGCAAAACTAGTCCTTGTGGTTGATAGGTGAGAGTTGTAGTGTAAAATGATTTCCTGAAATGGCAGAAATGGTCCTTGTGGTTTTATAAAAGGTAATGGGCTAGGGATTGGGCTTTTGATTTGGTTATGGATCCGGGTATGGCCCATTTAGGTTTAGGGACCATTTGTGTGATTCTTGTAATTTTTGATATATCCGTACCTGCACACACAAAACACAAAAACAAGCATATCTTTGCCATTTTTAGTGTATTTATGGTCATTTAGGGTCATTTTAGGTATTAACGGATATGTGTATTTTACACCTATCAAAATTCCCCAAACTAAACGATTGCGTGTCCTCACGCAATATTACATGCCTTATAACCAAATACCTCGAAACTTCCCCAAACTAAACCTTTGAAAAGTGGCAAAGATTTTTGTTGAGAGAGCTAAGAGATCACAAGTTATAAAACACCCGAATTCCTATTTTCAAAACTTTTTTTCTCCTTTTATAATTTTTCTTGATAATTAACTATCTAACTACAACTTATTTGTGCTGACATATGTATTTGTTTATCATTACCTCAATGATGTAACTAAAGGATCATAAACAAAAGCGACAATAGAAGTGTCTTATAAGAAATAACTTCATACATTCCCCAGATTTCACTTTTCCCATTGCTAAGCTCTTAAAAATAAGATCACAGTTAATTACTGAACTAAGATCTAAGACTACTTATAATTACAACTTGTGAAATCTTCCTATCCCTACAAAAATCAAATTAATTAGTGGTGTGCGTGTGCTCAAATTAATTTAGAACCATTAAATCCACATATTTAGATAGGGTGGGTGAAATCCGACCAGCTTTCACACATGGGCCCTTATGGGCTAAATGTCTTAATCACTTACAAGATCCAACTCAAAGTCAAACAAAAACCGCCTTTAGCTAAGACATCATTGTTCACTTAGCCTCCATAAATGGACTTTCTTCTTTAGCATCCACCGTCATCGGTAAGTGCTAAGCTTTGACACCCCATCCGGAAATAATAATCGAGACGCATGAGACTTCCGATAAAAAGCTTTTAGACTCTTGCAAACCTTAGTTATTAAAACAAAAGAATACCTTGTTTTTAGAAAATGAAACTTTTACTATTTACTTATACTTGCAACATATTATTTATCTAATTTACATTATTAGGCTAAGGAACTGGTAGCAATTTTTCTTTCGAGACACATCGAGCCACGCCCACCGACACAAGAGCCTCGTGTACTTATTATATACCAAACCCTAAATATACATCCTCCACCCTTTCTTTCGATGTCACATCGGAAGCGAACCGAAAAATCCCATGTACTTTAGGCGATGAGGAGTTTGTATTTATATTATAAACACTAAGGATTAAAACTTGTCATCCTTATTTATTCACCAACTACATTTTTTTTTTTACTTTTTTTTTTGATTAATTTAACACATTATTTTTTGCAAAATAGAAAAATTTCAATTTTAGAATAACCAAAGTAATAACTTGAACAAAAATTCTTATTTACAATGATGTTTTAACCTCATCATCGATAAAGCTTTTTTCTCTGAAATTTGATAAAGACTTTAAAGAGTATAACTCTAATTTGTAAAAATAAAAAGAAACACGTATAATTAATCATTTAAAACTCCGGGAAGAAAAACCACAGTTATTCTTATAAACCTTTTAAGTTTTCCTAAATAAACTTGACATAGCATCCTAATTCGTTCTATCAACACTATACAATCTTTCAATTCTATTAGCAATTTAAATCTCCTCATAAATATAGAAAATTCAGCCAATACTTAGACTCTCATATAAAATCAACTCGCATATCTTAATAATCAAACTAGCTACATATCATAACAAGTTTTCATTTCAACACAATGATTATCAAGTCTAACATGTTTTAAAATTCTAACCATGAGACTAGCACAACTATACCATCATTATTAGAGTTTAAATGAGAAAGCATGACTCTACACGTACGATCGGTGTTCAACAAAAGTTACACTTACTTTATTCTCACCAATCGAAAACCGACATTCGTTCTTAACACTCATTATCAACTATCACACATTATCTCTCTCACAAACTTTCACATCATTTGTTCTACACAATAAGATCTTATACACATTATTTTCATTTTTTCTTTTAGTCTATTTTCTCTGTAGGATAAACGGGTACGTGATAAACAAAACAATAAGCAGGTCAACATCAAATCGATAGATTCATTAATCTCCCCAAACTAAAACGAAACATCTTGTCCCTCAATGTTTAAGACTGGGTTCTACGAAATCTAAGCGAATTTTATAAATTCTATGCAAAAGACTAATACATGAATCGATAATGAATAGAAAGGATAATCGGAATCTCCCCAAACTAATTTCACACAAAGTGAAAAGCTACTAAAGTAGTGAAACGTAGGAAGCTCGAGTGAAACGGGATACAACACCGGACACGAGAGTCTTCAGAAATTGTTGGGTTAATCCTGCACAAAAATCACAACAAACAACAAACAACAAGAAACCGGAAGAGGATAGCCACAACACATCACAACACATTATTTAAGAAAATAGAAAGAAAATGGATAAGCATGGGGTAAACTCCCACGAAGCGGCTTGTTTTTAGTTACCGAGTCACAAGCTTGACTCGATCCCTGAATTTAGTTGTCCTTAGGGAAAGTTTGGAGATCCGGAATAACCAATGGTGGTGTATCCCCTCCATAGTAATGCTTAAGGCAGTGGCAGTTGACTTTGAAATTAGAACCATCGGGATGAGACAATTTGGCTGTGCCATAAGGAAAAACTTCGGTAATGGTGAAAGGACCGGACCATCGGGACTTGAGCTTTCTGGAGAAAATCTTTAATCGGGAGTTGAAAAGTAAGACTTGGTCACTGACATTGAAGATTCGATTCTTGATCTTTTAGTCGTGAAGTTTCTTCGTCTTCTCCTTGTAGATTAATGAATTCTCATAAGCTTGATCTCAAAGCTCGTTAAGTTCATTAAGTTAGAGCTTTCGATGATCACCTGCGGTTTTGAGATCGAAATTGGCATGCTTAAAAGCCCAATATGCCTTGTGTTCTAGTTGAACTGGTAAATGACACGATTTTCCTTAAACTAGCTTGTAGGGCATGCATCCGATTGGAGTCTTGTAAGTGGTTCAAAATGCCCACAACGCATCGTCTAACTTGTCTGACCATGAGGCACGGTTGTCTCCTACCATCCTTTCTAAGATTCTTTTAAGTCCACGATTCGTCACCTCGACTTGACCACTAGTTTGAGGGTGGTAAGCGGTAGAAAGACGATGTGTGACACCATATTTAGACATGACTTTATCAAACTTGTCGTTATAGAAATGGGTCCCACGATCGCTTATGATAGCTCTCGGTGCATCGAATCGGGAGAAAAGGGACTTTAAAATTTTGACAACTACTCTAGCATCGTTGGTGGGGAGTGCCTTGGCTTCAACCCATTTGGAAAGATAATCAATGGCTCTGAGGATATATTTGTTTCCCATTGACGATGGAAAAGGTCCCATAAAATCAATGCCCCATATATCAAAAATTTCACAAACTTGGATCGCATTTTGAGGCATCTCATCTCGAGGTGAAATTTTGCCTTGTCTTTGACATGCATCACAAGATTTGATCA
>BQNB010159441.1:0-14912 GCA_026074375.1 Tanacetum coccineum | reverse complement strand
TCTTGAAGTGTTGGAGTCTTGAAACTTCAAGACGGCTGTTCAACACAATCTTGCTAATAAACTCAACATGGAGAATCTACCGAGCAATTATCAGGGGAGTTTTTCATTTTAATTATATTTAATTCCCGTATTTAATGTTTTATATATACAACGAGGACGTTGTATAATTCAAGTAAGGGGATAGAATTAGAATGTTTACTTGTCCTAATTTTCACACTAAAATGCTTAAATTATACTCAATTGTTTTTTCAAGCATACTTTTGTGAAATTACATGTTACATAAACCACACACAATAACCCTTGTTAGATATTATAAGGATTTAACCTATCTGTTTCCAAATGTTTACCCAAATTCCACAAAATATGAGTGTGCTGGTGATGTAGTAGACTTTAGAACTTGGCTTGGTATATCTATTCGAGACCACAGTGATAAGTACTATGGATTTAGATGGAGTAACTTGTTTAAATTGGTAAATTTTAGGATTACACGCAAATCGCCTTTACATGTTGCTTATTATCTAACTACAATGGTTAGTTAACCCCCATATAACCCTTTGTTTACTCTCATTTTAAGAGTAAGATACCCCTAGAACAACTCGTAGAGCCAATCCTTTAGGAACTACACCAATTATTTGTTTCGTTACACCTTTACACCTTAGCCTACTTTGTTAGATTAAGTTTATTCTACAGTTGCTAGTTGCTTAAAGTGTAAAGTTTGTATTTCCCGAGTCTTGTGTCAAAATTTTCTATCTTTGGTATGGTTTGAAGAATTTGTACATCGCAAATGGGAATGTATATTATAGTCAAAACTCATGTATTTTTACTATCATCGCAATTAATGGTACGTCCGAAGAATGAAGAATTATCGAAGGAATTATTCGGAATTATTATGATCGTGAAGATGGTGAAATTACACCGAGTTTCATATATAGTTAGATGAAAAAAAATGAAAAAATTAGAAAAATCGCAACAAAAAAGAGAAGGAAAGTTTGAAGATAATCGTTTCGCAACTACCGAAGGAATTACACGAAGGGTCGATTATTCGTTGATACAAATCGACGATGTAGAGTATTGTATAAAGTGGAAGATATCGCCACTTGACTTGTAAAGTTTGTAAAGTATGGGATGATTGGGAAGTTGACCGTTACGGGAACGCCAACTTAGGTTGTTGCTTTTGATCTATGATCAAGACGTCTGTAAATAGTTGTGTCCTTATCATGGTAACGGTCGGGAAAAAGTGTCTAGCAACTTGTATTTTAGACTTAATCTATTTGTTTCGTAATTTTTATTTAACAACAATTTATTTCCCTTTCCTAATCATTAACCATAGGTTTTACGCGAATGAGGATGTGATCGAGCGTGCATGTCTATTCCGTCGTTATGGCCATGTATGCATGTCTCAGCTGCCTTGTTGGTTTATTACTATTGGTGAAAGTTAGAAGATCCACACCCTATATTACTCTACTAGTCCTACTCTTTAGCTTATTCGAGGTGAGAGTGAGTGTAACATCCGATAATTTTTGAAATTTTAAATGACTAGTTTACCCTTTGACTTTTTGGGTCTGACTTGACTTTTTGACTTTTGATCTTTTATTGTCACATAAAAGCGATCACCGCGTAATCGGTAATTTTTCAGAACGTATTTAAAGGAGATATATGTTATTCCTAAGTTGATTTATCAAAAACGAACAGCTAAATCACGTTTTCATTATTCGGACTCTAAAGCAATTTGATGTAAAACGACATTCCTGACAACTTTTTAGTTTTGCCCGAGACCCGAAAACAAGCAGAAAATGATCTAAATACCCTCACAAGATTTTAGAATCAAGAACAACGCGTACCGACAGGAAAATAATTAAATAATATTTAATTAACACTTTTATTAAATAAAAATATTTAATAAATTTGTTATCATTTTATTCAGTAACGTTTGTTAAAGACGCAAATATTCGAGTAAAAGAACATTTTACGGATAAAGTTTATCGGAAATATACAATTAAATGATAAACATTTTAAATAAATGTTATAAAACAATTATGAAATAAAGTCGTGTAAATACTCGTTTTTATGGGAAAAATGATTTGGAAAACAATGGCGCAAGTTTCGTGACTCGAATCGACCGTTAACTGTTAAACGAGTCCGAACGATAGTTATCAAAATATATTAAAAAACTTACAATCAAACCCTAGACTATTAAAATATTATCAAGTAAATACTCATTTTTATCGGAAAAATAATTTGAAAAACAATGACGCAAGTTTCGTGACTCGAATCATCCGTTAAGTCGCTCAAACGAGTCCCGAACCATGATTTTACAAAATAATACCCAAAATTTACACTTTTGGTCCCCGTGAAATAATTATATAATTAACCCTATACTAATCAACGCTTGTCAATTTTTTTTAAAAACTTTTATATAAATATAAAAGTTTATTCATTTTTTTAGAAATAACAACACACACACATGCATCTTTTTCTCTCCCCCATTTCCGGCAGCCACCACTGCCCCACCTCCGGCCACCGTCGGACGTCGCCGGAAAAGGTTTCCGGTGAGTTTTTTTCGGCCAAGTCCCAAATCTTCTCCTCATCATCTGATCTATATGATCCACTATACCACTCTCCGCCACGCGCTGCCACCTCCACCACCACTACTAACACCACCGTCACCCTCACCACGCCGCCGCCATTAACACCACCATCATCCCCAACTCGTCACCACCCTCCAACAGAAACACCGAAGGGTGCGTGTGGTATTAAACCACCAAAAGTGGTGCGTTTGATTTTCATGCCAAAGAGGGTGCGTTTTGGTTGGCTGCCACCACCACAAGGGTGCGTTTGGCAGTCAACACCACCACAAGGGGTGCGTTCGGGTTGGGTTATAACCCGAAAGGGTGCGTTTGGCTTGCATTAGGGTGCGTTTGGTATAGTGACAACAGCTAGGGGTGTTTGTTTTTGGTTTTCACCGAAAAGGGTGCGTTTGGAATCGGGTCAGCAGCAAGGGGGGTGTTTGGTTTGGCTGTCACGCACACCGAAGGGTGCGTTTTGGCTGTTACAGCAGACTAGGGGTGTTTGGTTATGTAGAAAACCAACCGGGTGCGTTGGGTTTGGGTCTCAAACCAACCGGGTGCGTTCGGGTGGGGTTTTGCACCACACAAAAAGGGTGCGTTGGGTTTATCAGCAGCTAGGCTGCGTTTGTTTTTTTTCCCACCAAATGGGTGCGTTGGTTTGATTGTTACACCAAAAGGGTGCGTTTTGTTTTGATATAAATCAATAAGGGTGCGTTTGGTTGTGGGTTTTTGGGTTTAGAGAAGACAACAAAGGGGACCATTTGGTTGGTTTAGCAGAAAAACCGTAGGGTGCGTTTGGATGTGCAGAAAACCGTGAGACGGTGTTTGGGTGAGCAGGAAAACCTTTAGGGTGTGTTTGGGTTAATATTAATCGACAAATAAATATATATCATAAGATTTTATAAATATAAAAACCGGATACATATAGGTATTATACAACATGACTAATAGAATATAACCGAGTACTTAAAAAAATTATAAAATCATACTAAAATGGTGGTTAATGGTTTAAATAAAAATGGTAAATTATTAATTTGTTTAGTTATAAATAGATATAAATATATATTTAAACCACGTAGAAATTTGCAATGCGCGTTTGTTAAAAAGGTGGAAAAAAAACATTAGGTTTTAATAAATCTGGGGGAAACGTGTATATAATCCGGGAAGGTCATGAATGAAAATTTTATATATAACTTTTTAAATTATAGTAATGTTTTTTCTAAAGCCTTCTATATTTTAGAAACCGATAAAACGGACTAAGTTATATTTAAAAGATATAATAATTTGTATTATACAATGTTAGGATCACATAAATGGACCCGAACAAAGAAGCTTCGGTCACTCGAAGATACAAGACAAAAAGTCTAGTTCGTTTAAAACATGTAAATAATGTCAACGGGGCCATGTAATATAAAAAGCCCAACAAAGCTCAAAAGCCTCCAGGCTCATCTTTTTATAGTATAAAAAACTCCTAGTTTAGTCAAAAATTTAAGGTTAGACATTTTTAGAGAAAGAATTAGCTAGACATTATGAGAGGGTTTTCTAGCCACGAAAAGTTTTGTTTTTCTTTTTCAATCATCAAACAAGTTTAATTTTCAGCTTCCTTGATTCTACTCCTTCGTTGTTAAAGGTTTGTATGAATGATCATGGAACCAACATTGGGTATCAAATCAGAGCTACAAGATTGATGTATTGATTTGGTTTGTATTTTTTTTCTATTGATTTCGAAAAAAAAGAGGTTTTTGTTTTTGATTATTTGTTTGTTTTTTATTCTTGATTCATAGATGGTTTATGTTTAATCTAATATCACTCAAACCATCTTGTTAGCAATCAACGATCTCGTGATTTTTTTTGTTCTTTCCTTTCTTTTGTTCGAAAAGTTTAAAAAAAAAAAAGTGAGGGATTCGAACTAGTTCACAACTCGCCAAGCACCGAACGAGTGTATTGTTAGAAGGTTCGAACGAGTGGAAATATAGAGGGATCGAACGAGTGGGAAATCTAGCAAGGTTCGAACGAGTGGAATTATTATTGATCGAACGAGTGGAATTCTCAAGGTTCGAACGAGTGGAAGTCTTGGTTGGTTCGAACGAGTTCAATCTTAGAGGATCGAACGAGGGGAAGAACTAAGCGATCGAACAAGCGGTTCGAACTAGACGACCGAGCAAGCATTCGAACAAGACAATCGAACAAAGGGTTCGAACAAGACGATCGAACAAGGGGTTCGAACAAAGAGGATCGAACAAGCTCACTTCGTTGCCGATCGAACGAGTTCAAGTCGTTTCGATCGAACGAGTATCTTCTTAGGACGATCGAACTAGTGGTTCGAACTAAGCGATCGAACTAGTGGGGTTCGAACAAGCCATTCGAACAAGAGGATCGAACAAGCCATTCGAACGAGAGGTTCGAACGAGTATACTTCCTCAAAGGACCGAACTAGCCTACTACCCTTGGTGAACCGAACGAGTGGATTTTTCAAGTTTGGACCGAACCAGTTTTATACTTCAAGGACCGAACTAGTAATCCCTTTTGAATCGAACAAAAACAAACTCAAACACAAATTAAACAAATCATCAATCACTTACGATCAGATCATTACTAAACAAACTTATTCAATGGCATCCAATGAAGAAACAAATGCCGCAGGTACCGATACTCGTCCTCCTAATGCTTGGTTGAAATGATTACGAAACAATGGAAATTCGTATACACAGGTACATATTCGAGGCAAACCCAATGCAAGCTGATCGGAAATCCATCTAGAATGGACCTACACCTCACACCAAATGGTCACAATGATCCTCCACCTGCTAATTCCTACTGTTATGCCCGCACCTCTAGGAAGAAGCACTCTGTGTTCAATGACGAAGAAAACAAGCTCCCCGAAATGGCTGATACTCAAGCTGAAAATCATCCTCAATCAAGGTCTTCCCCGACACATCTCAACATACTCAATCAGAAACAAGCACTGCAAAGGAGATTTGGGATAATGTGGAAATCTTAAGCAAGATCAGGTATGACTCTTCAACAAAGGAAGGAAGACCTGTTGATATGAGTACGAACGATTTCGTGCAATTGGAAACGAGTCCATTCATGACTACTTTGTGCGTTTCCAACAAGCGTTGAATGATATGAAGATTACTCACATGAAATCCCTACACATCAGATGAACACATTAAAATTTGTCAACAATCTTCCAGCCTATTAGGGTAAGTATGACTAATGTCAAGCATAACATGGATATCTCAACCACACCTTATGTCAGATCTATACTCATCTCAAAAGTCTCCCCCCCCCCCCTAACGAGCCTCAATCCAAAAAGACTCTCAAGAAACAGGGAAGTCTACAAGTATTGTTTGATCCACTGGCCTATGTTGCTCACAAACCACATCTGCACCTGTCCCCCCCCTTCATGAACCCTCTACTCCTAGTCCTCACAACCTACTGCTCAGCTCTGATAGACCTTTGATGGCCACTATGACTCACAGATTGCTAAACTCGAAGTGGTTTTCCAAAAGCAGTTTTCCACCCCACAACAACAGCATCCGGACTTCCTCCAACACAAGGGCTCATGCTACGTCAAATGGTCAATAGGTTACTGAATCCAGTTTCATAGGAAGGCTCCAGTAAAACTGTAATACATGAAGCTCGAGGCTAAGAAGGTGATATGTTACAACTCATAGAAGAAGACCATGTTGCTGGCAGTGTAAAGAGCCCAAAGAAAGATGGACTCTTCAGTCACTTCAAAGATAAAGCTTACCGAGGAAGCGTAAAGAGAAATGAGATTGTGTGGATGTCTGAAGCTGAGCATTCCCTCGTTGATGTGGAATGCACCGCACCTTATGAATCAACCTCAGGCACTGACTACACCAAACTGTTTCAAAGTCATCACGAGGATCTTATGACTCAGACGTGATGAAGGCCCTAATGCCTGTTGTTCGCCTTCAAGGCCAACTTGTCATCCACTATGCAAACCAACAATTCCAGTCAATGAGGACACTCCATGAACGAATTCAAATCTTTGATAATGTGATTATCAATTGAGTCAGGAGAAGCACCAGGAAGAACATTTAGACTCGATGCTGAGACTGAGATTGATGACAATACATCCCGTACATCAGTAATCTCTAACACCGAAGCCAACATGTGTCAACTGAGGTATCTTCTGCTGACAACACAGCTGGATACAATTTCTATGATTGCCCATCTAACTACTTGCAAACCCAACTAACGGACAAGACGGTTAACCAAGAAAAAGCTTATAATTCGAGACCTTAAAAATGAGCTTTCTCAATCAAGCAAGAAATATATCGTCTAGATACCCCAAAAGGTCAAACTTATCTTGAACCCAAATGTTTAGACTGGAACAAGCCCCTAGTGATTCATACGAAACATGCGGAACGCAAACTTGTGCAAGAAAAACGATTTGCTTAAATCCACTCTTTCCCAGGAAAAGAAAAGTCCATTGCATTTTTACAATCTGAAAAAGAAAAGATTTTATCTGAGAAAAAGGATCTAGCAGATAGTTATCTTGATGAAATCGTTTGTTTAAAGAATGCTAACAAAGTTGCAAGAGATATATTGCAAAGATTTAACATGCCAACAGAAACTATTCCTATGCTTTTTAAGAAACCAAAAATGGCAACCGCTGACTTGCACAAGGACCTACCCTAGGTACCCTAACCCAGGTCTAGGTTTTATATGTCCAAGCGTGCTCAACCTGCATTGTATGATGCTGATCCCTATTGCATCTACTCACCAACCCCGTTAGTATATTTGATAGTGAGAGGTCCTTGTTCAACTAGTTGTTAGCAAGAAAAAGTCTGACAAAAACCAGGTCATGGGCGAATAACGCCGAGAATGGCTTCTATGAGAAGTTAAATGCTCTTAAGTTTGTTCCTCAGAAGGAACTTTCTGGAGATCAGGCGTATTGGCTCTCTGCCAACGAAATTGCTAGTCAAGCTAGTAAACCAGCCACACCTCCTTTTGTTCATAAAAGTCGACCTCCAAGTCAAGTTCTGGCCAGTCTTCGAAATGTTAATGCTGTTTTTCCTCAATTTGAAGGTATCATAAAAGAAAGAACAACACAAAAACACAATACACAAATGTTTCTGAATGGTGTTTATGATTATGCAAACAGATTGTTGAACAACAACTGGTACCATTTTACGACCATTTCAAAAAAACTATCCAAATGCTAATGATACATTTTTCAAAGAGATAAGAGAATTTGAACAGATTTTTGATGACTTGGACGCGGAGTATGAACAATGTGTTCTTGATAACAAGAACCTGACCATAGAGAAGAAAAATCTTTTGATCAAAAATGACTGCTTAATTGCTGAGTGTTTAGAAAAAGATATCTGCTCTATTGTGCTTACTTCCGATATTGTTGTGCCCCCCAGTTTCGAATTGCCCTTTGCTAAATCTTTAAGATCTGCATGCGATATTAACGACACTAAATTTCTTGAACTTGAAGCTTTGATTTCAAACAGAAACAGCTAATTTCTGAATCTGAGAAACGATTTGCATTTCTCGAACAGAATTAAGTTATTTAACCAACTAAATTTCAGAACTATAACAGTCATAGACACTTCAAGTGCCTCCAATGCAATTTTTGAAATTAACAAGTTAAGACAACAGCTTCAAGGGAAAGATGACACTATCAGGAATTTAGATGCTCAGATCAACATCATGAAGGTGTTGAATGTAGGTTCCACTGAAGGTAGTTGTGACCAACAGGCCTTAGACACTGATAGACTTCAGCTGAAAGATACGATAACCTCCCTTAGGATTCAGCTAGATGGCCTTAAGGTAGAAAACGTGAGTCTGAAAAGACGGTATGATGAACTGTCAAAGGCGAATACTCACTCACGTACTGCATACACTGAAAAGCTTAGTGCCTTCACTGCTGAGAATACCAAGCTGAAAGCCCAAGTGACTGGTACAACAAGTAGTGGACCTTCAACCTCTGAGAAACCCAAAGTACTTGCTTTAAGGGAAGTAATACCAACAATTTTATTTATTCCAATACATTCACCTCCAAAAAGAGCCCAACTGGTAAAACCAACCCCGTTGCCTAAGATAAAGCAAGCTACTTCAGGACCTCCCAGACTCACATAGACCCACACAGAAACCACCAGTGCAACTAATCAAGAAAGCCTAAATGTTCCTGTGAATTTGTCACAAGAACCAAACCTCCCACTAGCAGATCGCAAACTATGCAATAGAGCACACTTGGTAAACATCATATTCCCAATAAAAGTGTGAACGCGAGGAAGACAGCTTTCACAATAGGAAGTTGAACGTTGTTGACCATAATCAGTTTGTGATTCGTTCTTTGAAAGTCTGTGAATACCAAAACCCCCCAGGCCAAAACTAGCGTGTGAATCCATACTAAGCATTTGGAAAGCACCATGAATCAAATGTGAACACTACTAAGACAAGCTTGAGACCAACTAGAAAGGTTGATTGGTAAGTGTTAAGCCTCAGTGGAAACCCACTGGACATATTTTGGCGTTGTATGATAACATGTCATTTAACTAGGAATTGAACCCATTGTTTGATAGCCTTAGAACTTATTGCCCAGGCGGTCGTTCTAGTATCCAAATTTTACATGATATCTAGGTTCACCGATAGCAAACTTACTGACGAAAGGGCTGGTTCCAAGGGGTTATCTGTATTTTTTTTGAATGCCAAGCATTGTATAATTGGGTATATATAAAAAATAAAAAAAAATAAAAAAACCTTAGTGTAGAATAGGCTTGGCAGTTATTTCAACTGAACCTCTGGTCTTAACCCAAGTATAATGTACGTTTACAGGGCATTATATCTTCCAGACAAGAAGTTGTCTAAGACCGAACATTTTTCTCATAAACTTATGTTTTATCAAACCCATGTTCGAGTCACCGTTCAGACATTTACCAAATACCATTCTATTTATACCCGGGTCATGTTGAGGGGGAGAAATCATGATATCTCAACAATTTTGCAGTTCAGTTGACACACTGTTTGCTGATCAAGATACTGAAAGATTTGAAACAACCCACAACCAGCGTCTTTGAGACGGTTGATTTATCATTCCTGTCTAGGTATTCTAAAGGTCTTGTTTCAATTGCTCACTTGATATTTGTGCTATTTCACCTCGCCTCATACGTTGAGGGGGAGATTTGATACATTAAAGTTCCATTCTAGATCAAAACATTCCCAATTTCATACATTATGATACGGGGGAGAAAATGTGACTTAAACATGAACAACGGATAATTAAGATTACGATTGATTCTAAAATGCTAAGAGTCCTATCCCATGCATTGCTAAACATCTTTCGATTATCGACAAACATGTGTAGGGTTGTCATAATTGTTAATATGATCAAAAATGTCAAGATACCAAAATTATTTGTGTTATACACAGTATCTTGCTAATGAAAAAGAATCTCTTGTTTCATGTTTGTGAAAGTGATCTTATGTACTGCTGAGGAAAGAGATGTTGTAACCCCAGGGTATTTCGAATGAATGCTCATTCCTGGTCTTCGGACTGCGCCACTAGTGAAGTGAATTTCCATAAAATGTACTTGTACAAGTTTGGATTTCCCGATGCACTTCATATCAATACGGGATAATTTTCAAAACATCAAACAAAAACAAATGTCTTATTAACTTTTTCATAAGCATTCCCTGATTATAAACTTTCCGTTGTGCCCCAAACAAATTTTATTAAGCACATCGACTTTTTTCAAATCTTTTTGCCACAAGCCTTCGACGTACTTAATTGTATAAGAAGTAAAACGCTAAAAAAAAGGAATTATACGGTTATAGTCAGCAGATAGTAACTGTATTGACACACCTCCTATAACCATTCTATTATTAGAAATACTTATAGTGTGTTAGTCTTCGGACATCTGGTCTAGAGAACGGCGAACATTAGGGAATCTGATACTTAGGTATTAGAGGAACTAGCTTGTCACGTGCCGAAAAACCTGTCAAGAAGGTTCTTTTAATGAATCTTTCTGATCACAGGTGCCATATTCTACTGTAATCATTGATCCACACGGAATCAGAGTTTAATGAAACCGAAACCAAGAATTGATATCGGCTATACACGGTCCCTTCCAAAATATAAACCTTTGGGTGCTCACAAAATGTTTTTCTAGAACACATTAAGTGGATTTTACATAACAAAATATTTTTGTTGGTGACTAAATTGTTCTATCATAGCGAATGATGACTCGAAGTATCCGATGCAAGACATGCTCATATCCTTACTCACATATCTGAAGAAATCAAGAAAGCTTACATACAAAGCTTCCGCACAATCTCTGAAAATCAATGCTTCTCATATGCATATGATAATGGAGATTCGAAGAAGATTACAACATCAAAAGCTTTCCAGATTCCAACAGGATATGAGCATGTGAACTAAAGAGCAGCGTATGCAAAGTCAAAGTGAAAGAAGATCACAAAGTAATTCAGAGAAGTAAAGCTTAAAACACAACAATAGATCAAGATCAAGTCAACACATCAAGTTCGCAGATCATGATCAAGGTTTAAAGAATGAATTACCAAAGCACAACAAAGTGAAGTACCCTATCAACAACGAGCTAAAGAGACAAGCACGAGTGACATCTAGCACATATATGCTTACATGACATGCATTGTTTTAGCATTTAGTAGGGTACTAAGTGCTTACATGATTTATATACGTGTATATAAATGATATTACGTATATTACTATAAGATCATTGTTATTAAAGCTTACAGACATATCATATCGATCCTTCCTATAAGTAATACTTATATAGTGTTCCTATTTGATCTCGTTTAAATATATATGTATATATTTGAAACACGCGAGTTGTTGAAAAGTGGAAAAGAAAACATTAGGTTTTATAAATATGGGGAAACGTTATATAACCGGGAAGGTCATGACGAAATTTATATAACTTTTTATATTTAGTAATGTTTTACTAAAGCCTCTATTATTTTAGAAACCGATTATATTTTAAAGATATAATAATTTGTATTATACAATAACCGGATAAACGAACAAAAACTATACTTTTACAATGAGATAACTATTTTAGACACGACTCGTCGAGGAAACGAAATATAAATTTATAAAATATTATTTTATATTTTATAATTGTCAGCTAGAAGATAACATAACAATTGTTGTAAAAACTTTACAAACATCGTTTAAACATAAGTGGTAACCTTAAAACGTACGTTTACGCCTATGCAAGAACTTCTTATTTAATTAAGTGGTGATTTCGGAAACGGGTCAAACTAATTGGTTTAATCATTTACTCACACTTATTATCTAATACCTGCAAAGCATTATATACGTCACATTAATCTTTGGATTGTTTGTCTTTGTTATATAATTCACGGTATGAGTTATATAAGGGTTTATTTATCATATGTAATATATACAGAATATATTACATACTTTGCGTTCACTTTTCAATTTATTTATTTAACCAACCACCAAACTATTACAACTTGGAAATCTAAATCTTTATCAACGTGTCGCGTTGATGTGACCATTCATCGGGAAACCCAAATACATTATCCTAGGCTAGTAGGACTTAGCCGTTAAGATTAGCTGCAACTTCTTGATCGAGCCGCTTCGTCTTTCGTTTGTGTTGTGCATATTAGATGCCTATCTGTTAATCGTTCTACATCATCGAGGTAAGTTTATAGCTCCCCTGTTTTTACTCGTTTTACATATGTTTTAGGGTTAGAACATGCTTGTTTACAAATGCATTTATATGGTTGATTACCTGTTTGGTTTATATACTCATTTATACATCTCGCGAGGAGATACAATACTTGGTTTAGTTTTTGAACGTAAACACATACTATACTTTTATGATTACGGATTAGCTCAGGTTGTATGTTATAAAGTGATTCAATGCTGAGGGTGTCCAGGTAGTGGCATCCGGTGTAGGCAGACGTAAAGTAATTCAATGCTGAGGGTGTCCAGGTGGGGGCATCCGGTGTAGGCACACATAAAATAATTCAATGCTGAGGGTGTCCATGTAGGGGCATCTGATATATATATCTTACATGCTTTGAACAATTGCGATTCAACGTTCATACGTACATTTTTGTGACTATTGGGGAAACATACAAGGTTTGAAATGGTCATGCATACTATACAACTATTTGATTTCTACAAATCATACATACATTTTGGAAGGACATTTAAGGATTTTAAATGGTCATACACACTTGACAGAACTTTGGTTCAACATTTGTATTTACAAAAACCTATGAACTCAGCTTTAATAGGTTTCTTCTCACACAAACATAAGCACCACCAAGAAGACAGTCCGCTTTCCCCCTGGAAAAGTCAAATAATGCATACAAAAGTTCTCAGAAAATCACAGATCCCCGCATTTGTCTGAAGAAATGCAGCAACCAAAAAGAGCCATAGTTCTAAGCGCTGATATTCTTTGCGGTTAGTACGAATTATGTCCTTCCAGGGGCATGGCCTAACATAAAAAAATTTCACGAACGATACTCCATGTCCAAATTTCAAGACAAAGAAGGGCCAAAGGCTTCAAGAGAAAGGCTCAAGGGTGAATCTTCTCCTTCCCCTTTGCTGGTTTCGACATGTCGGAATCAGCAACACCTTGGACGCGCATTTACTTGAGTACTTGTGTGAGGAATAAATTAGCTCAGATCTTACCCGTGAGAATCAATTGCTGATCAAATCTCTATTCATAACCTCTCTCTGGCTATCATTTTACCAACCGTTTTGTAGGCTATTTGAAGTAACCACTGATGAAGTAAACCAGATATACCAAACTTGAAACTGAAGTAGAATTTCCCGTTCTTGTGACTTAAGCTTGCGCTAATGTTGGAAGAACGGTGTAGAGAATTTGTGCTCCAAGCAAATCTCTAAGTACTCACTACCCCACCCAAAGTATGAGACCATCATCACCTCTTGCGATTATCCACATCGTCTTAGCGTGTGACACTGAGTACTACAACGTAACTCCTTTAAGTGATAGTTAACCAGGTCATCAACCATCCACCCCTTGACTGCTGGAAACTAGATAAACCAAGTCTTCAACTTAAATTAAGCTCGAGCAAGTTATCATTGAAAGTCATGCATCCAGCCAACCCCGACTTCAAGATAAAATAAGAACACGCCTTCGAAAAATGCCACTTCAATCTCAAATAAGTGATACCCGATTCAACTTCGTGATCACTTGACATTAAAATCCGAATTCCATAGCCGTTTTGACGTTGTAGTGAATCTTATTCGGATCGTTTTTAGTGTTATGTATCGTGTTTGTTGTGTTGTTGAAATCAATTAACGTTCACGGGATTTTACAATTCTATGACTTAAACCGTAAAAAGAATCAACTTTTACGGGATTTTACTAAATCAAGAAAAAACCGTGAATAAAAAATTAATTGTTGGTGAAATCGTTGTTGAAGTTGAAGTACGTGAGCTTTTGTTAACGATTGATGAGCTTACAACGATGAACGGTGCACAAACGATTCACTTTTGAGGACTAACGATTGAATATTAACCAATAAGGACCAACGGTGTAATGCAGTTTTAACTTTGAGGGAAATTAAACAAACAAAGGACTAAGGTGAATTTGGATTAGAGTCCAGGGGCTGAATGTGACAAAATGTAAATAAGTTTAATTAATAGCAACATTTTCCCTCCACTTTTTGAAAATGAAAATATAACGTGTTTCCTTTTTTTCTTGCTCGGGACTTGTACGGTTATCGACGGTGAGAAGTGAATATACCACGATGATCGAAACGGCGACACGATCACAACGGTAAAGGTCTCAAGTCCCGTAGTTTACCGTCACACGAAACCGAAAAATTGAAAATGAGTTAAACGTGTATAGACTTGTTCTCGTGAATTAGTTCGGTTTGCACTAGTAAAAACTCGTTCGGTCCAACTCAAAAAAATGATTCGATCGGTCCTTCTTGTGTTACTCGATCGGTGATCAAGTTTTTTTCACTTCGTTCGGCTCTTGTGAATTTCACTCGTTCGATGATCAAGTTTTTTCACTTCGTTCGGCTCTTTGAAGAATTTTACTCGATCGGTGATCAAGTTTGTTCACTTCGTTCGGCTGAGACAACAAAAAAAACTCGTTCGGTCCTTGAGAGTAATCACTCGATCGGCTCAAGAAGATGAAAAACTCGTTCGGTTCATACAAAACATCAAACACCTTTTGTGCACGTTGCTTTGTCTCTTGCTTCAATCGAGTTTGAACCAAGCCGTGACCACAAAGTTGCTAACCACAAGGATGATATACGCTTTTAAAAAAAACTAACAAATAAGGTGCAAGATACCAAATGAAAAACAAATG
>BQNB010159439.1:0-14913 GCA_026074375.1 Tanacetum coccineum | reverse complement strand
TAGATAGGTTGCGTGAGCTCGTCTACTTTAGTTATGACATACTGAGATATATAAGTAATGTAATAAAGCGAAAAAATTTCCTCGCACAATTATGATAATAGTAAAATAGGTTTTGCATTTGATGAAAATTCTTGGGTTGTTATATACCTAAACTATACTATACACTAAAGGGTATACTTGCCCGAGTGTTGTGTTTTTAGTAAAAATAGGTATTTCAAGTATTATAAATTTAAAGCTTGTAAAAACACACATCATGTTTTTGGCTCCGCTTCTGGGGAATTGCTTTAAGTTATTATCAGTTTGTGTGCTTGATTTTGGTGCGTTTTGTTTGCTTAAACGTGTTTATCAATAGTACCCACTTAAATATAATTCGGGAAAATAAATTCGATGGTTATCTGCGTGCCGATTCGCATGACCACATCCGTGAATTTCTCACAATATGCGACATGTTCAAATATGGTGAAACTCAAAGTGAAGTTGTTAAGCTTTTAAGATTTTCACTATCCTTGTCCGATAAAACTAAAACCTGGTTTAATAAGCTTAATGAAGAGTCTATAACATCGTGGGAACAAATGAGAAGAGCTTTTATAAACAGATTCTTTCCACCTTCGTTATTTAACCATCTTTTACTTGAAATCAGAAATTTCTCTCAAAACAAATGTGAAAGTCTAACCGAAGCCTGGTTACGACTCAAGAACATGCTTTGAAAATGCCACGGGCAAGGTCTGACCAAATGAGCTATTATTAAAATATTCTATCACAGTCTAGACGAACCCACTCAAAGAATCTTGGATGAAATAGCCGAAGGAATCTTCCTCTACAAAAGTCCTAATCAAGCCTTTCAATTTCTTGATGACAAAGTTCTCTAAAAACTTGACTGGTCCACTAAATCTAAAAACAAACATAATCAAAAATCTGTTGCTTTCGCCGATGGAAGTAATAGTAATAATGATAACTCTCGATTAATGGAAAAATTAGAAGCTCTTACTATAAAAATGGATTCTTAATTCCAGGCCTTAAAAGAAGAAATACAAGATATGCGTAACAAATATTATGACATTAAAGGTAAACACACTTCCAAAAACTGTATGAACGATGACACGCCGATGTGTGAACATCATGATGTAAATTACATTAAATCTAGAGGTTATCAAAACCGAAATTCTCATGATTCGTATTTCCACCAATCCCATCATGATCTAAATGATTCCGAGAAACCGCTCACATAATTAAACAATGATGTAAAAAATGATCTCAAACATTTTAAAAGCTGTATCCGTAGCATGAGAAGTATCAAAACGAAAAGAATTGTCAAACTATATTTAAAAACTTGGAAAGAAAAATTGATGAGTGGGAGAAGTTTCAAAACATCTCTTCGTAACAAACCAATAGGGCTGACCCACCTCCTCCTCAAGCTCAAACTGAGCAAGTGAATGCTGTATTCACCTAGAGTGGAAAATTCGATGATTCTTCGAAGACTCAAAAAGATCCACCCGCTCCTATTATCGTTGACAATAAAATTGAAAAAGATTGACCTATTAAGACGACAAAAAGGGGATATCACATGGAAAAGCAAATAAATATCCATTCCATGAGTACATACCAAAAATCCCGTACCCTCAAGCTTTAAAAGTGGATCATTCTCACTCAAACCGTATTGTCAAGGAATCTTAAATCAAGTGTAATAATAATACTAGTAGTAATAATAATAAACCTATAAAAACTATAAAATATTTAAAACAAAAAGCTTTGTAGTTTTTGAAGTACGATGCGCGTCGTGCCTTGATTCCTGTATCCAAAAATAAATTTAATGAACTTTGTGAGAGTGTTCGTTAGAAACCCGCACGATACTATAACTCGTCCACTCGGGACACCGAGGGGTTTAAAGTCTTGTTGCATATGATAAATGCAACCGTGTTGCCTACAAAAGTGCGCTTTTGTATTTTACAGTTTTCATAGTTTTGTTTATTTTGTAGACTAAATAAAATAGGTGGAGCTTGGATTAGTGGTAGTTTTACCCGTGAGTAATGATATATTTGGATCGGTATACTATATGCGGTTGAGTTCACATGTTTGGCGTTCTGTTTCACGCCATCTCTTCCAGAATTTAACCAAGCACTTATGAGCCCTGGGAGGTCTCGTTTCTTTTTTATTTATTTTTCCCGCTTATCCTACTTTTAAGTTATTTTCTAATTACGCATAATGCTCAACTTAAGTGTGGAGGGAAAATAAATTGGAAAATCAGACTCATTGTAAAAAGTATAAACTTTTGTTCGCCCTCGGTAATCTAAAAATTTATTTATAAAATCTTTTGCCACTTAGGTTAATATATTAGAATAAAACGTAGTAAACATAAAATTAAATAAAGTTTTGAAATCAGAGATGTGTCCCGATTGATAGAGCAGATCCGACTCGAGATCGATGACATTACTTGCACATTTATACCAATCACCCAAAAATGTAAGGTTTAGATCTTAAGGAATTCAGATATCTATCTTTGATACCTAAGATAATTTTGCCTTTAGTTTTCTCGAGTTAAGGTTTGAATGCAATTGCAAGTGTCTCATCCGTCGTTACGCCTGTGTATTTGTAGTTTGTCGCCTTTTCTAGAGCATTGGTATCGGTTTAAAATTATATGAGTGTGCCGGTGATTTATTGATTCTAGAACTTGTGTCTAAAATCATTACGAGACCGCAGTGAGATCACGTTCGCGTGATAAAGGTATTTTTATGTGATAAAGAGGCAACTTAGAATTTAAACCAAATTAGCCCATCAGTTTATAATTAATTATTCTTTTAGCTAATTATACGGATTAGCTAACCACCCATATATAAATCCTTCTGTTAGCACTCATCTTTAGTGCTAGATACCCCTAGTTTAACCCGCTGAGCCATTCTATTCATTTTTCTCATCCACTAAAATCAAAATACAAAAATATATAACCTTTAGCCTAGCCTTACCCCTTGTCGAAAGTCTCAATGGTTGGTTGCTAGCTGCTCGATATGAGTGATTGATTTTTACTTATGGTTTGCTCGCGCTTTATTATGAGGGTTGTACCATTCTAACAAAGATGAAGAGTGCACGCTTCATGTTTCGTATTTTTTTGTGGTGTACACTTATATTAAGTGTGGGGGAATTGTTAGTTGTTCGAATGAGAAGGGTGAATTGAAAAAAAATTGTTAAATTTTTTTTATTAAAAAACAAAGAAGAAGAAGAAGAAAGTGGTGAATAAGAACTAGATTGTTGTTGGCATTTGCGACGTATTGATATATTATGATATGTGTCGGATTTATTGATGAGAGGTTCGATAACCTCGCGGGTTTGTGGATTATCGTAACTAGCAACATGGGTTTCTTGGACTTGTCGATATGTATATTATAAAATGATTTCCAGTATATATTTCCCATGCCTTATCCATACCCTTATTAACCCTTAGCCTAACGTTACAACCTGAATAAAAGTCCTCTTTTGATATTTATACCTGGTGCTTACGCCATGTCGGTGCAGTTTTGTTTTTTGTACAAGCCTATGGTATGAAATGAATCATGTCTGAGAAATTGAGTATGATTTCCCTTTTAACCTCTATTACATCACATATGAGTGTTTGAGTGAATTATACTTTCCTTATTCATGAGGTTCTTAGTTATGTTATTACAGCTTGAAGATCATTGGATATTGTCAAACATCTCTGTTTTCACATATTAAAAATCCAAAAATATTTTTCATAATTCTATGTTTGTTTTGTAAAGCTTATTATTTTCCTTATTTTTAGTTATGTTATTACAGCTTGAGAATCGTTGGGTATTGTCAAACATCTTTGTGTCCACATATTAAAAAACCAAAAATATTTTCAATAATTTCACACCCAATAAAAAATTTAAAAAATATATAATAATAAAAATGTCAAATATATATAAAAATTTCCTTGTCTTGTCATGTAGGAATTTTATTTCTGAATTTCTTTTCTTAGATTTGCTTGAGGGCAAACAAGTTTTAAGTGCGGGGGGATTTGATAACGCTCAAATTATACATGTTTTTATTTGCGTTATCTATGCTTTTATGTATATTTATTGGTTAATTATAAGAACTTTTGATACTTAATTGAGTATATTTGCTATTGTAGGTTCATGTGACGTGTCGTGGAAGAAAACAGAAGAATACACGAAGATTTGAAGCTTAAACGAAGAAATAACTCAAGCTGAATGCTTCCCGACACCTGTTCACTGTTTTAGTCATAACTCGGCCATACGAACTTCGTTTAACATGATTCTGGCAGCCACACGAAGAGAATTCAATTATATACAACCTTGAAAAAGGCCAAGTGCTGAAATTGCCCAAAGTGCAGCGGTTTTACCAAAAGTGCGGCACACTTTTAAGGCGGTGGAAAGAATTAAAGGCATTAAATGTAGACAACATTAACACCCAAAGTGCGGCGCACAATATTTGTTGTGCGGCGGTTTTTGGCCATTGAACAGCCTATAAATAGCCTCCTTGGCTCTCTCATTTCACACATCTCACACAAATTATTCCCATTCGATTACACACCTCAAAATAGGGATTTTTATGGATAAAGGCGTGACAAACCTTTGATCCAACCATCCCTTGGTACCACAACATCCTTTGATCATACTTCCACTCAATCGAGGCCGTGTCGGACGATATTGGCTTGTTATTTCATGATCCTACAAGTGTGGTGACATCACCTTAATGATTTGGGATTATAGGAATCAATAGCTTGGGTTATTGATAATAGATTTCGGTTGGAAAAGCTTGTAATCTCCATCTTTGATCTTATAACTTTGGTACACTTCTATTATCTTTTGATATGAAAGCATCTGAATTTTATGAGTTCAATATGTAGGGTTGTAAACGAACCGGATGAACATGAACGAAGCCTTATTCATGTTCGTTCATTTAATTTTAACCGGACAAATAAACGAACACGGACGCTTAAACGGACGAATTTTCTTGTTCATGTTCGTTTATTAAGAAAATGAGTTGTTCATGTTCGTTCATTAAGAAACTAATCGAACATAAATGATCGAACATAAATGAACGTAGAAACAAAACATAAAATATTATCAAATTATGCATAATATTATTTGTTTTATAAGTGTTGTTTTATTTGAACATACCAGATTTAAAAGTATACAATTAAAAGATATGATTTACGAACATAAACATATAAATGAACATAAACGAACATAAATAAGCGCCTAATCGGACGTTCACGAACATAAACGAACGAAGGTGACTTGTGTTCATGTTCGTTCATTTAACTAAACGAACGTAAAATAATGTTCATGTTCGTTCATTTAATAAATAAACGAACATGAACGAACTTTTTACCGAACGGTTCACGAAATGTTCACTAAACATTCGGTTCGTTTACAGCCCTAATTATGTGCATAGTGCCTTGATTGGTAAATCAGGTGGGATTTTATGTGTTTGGGATCCTAATGCGTTTAAGAAACTAAATTCAACGGTTTCAGATTATTTTGTTATGATTCAAGGAAATTGGGTGTCTAATGGCAAATTACTTCTTATTATTTCGGTGTATGCCCCACAAGAGTTGTCAGAAAAGAAAAGTCTATGGGATTATTTATGTCACGTCATTGATAATTGGAAAGGTTCAGTGATTATCATGGGTGATTTTAATGAGGTCCGTAATAAAAATGAGAGATTTGGAACTATTTTCAACGTGCATGGGGCGAATGCTTTTAACTCTTTTATCTCAATGGCGAATTTAGAGGAGGTTCCACTTGGTGGATGTTCTTTTACATGGTGTCACAGATCTGCTTCAAAGATGAGTAAGCTTGATAGATTCCTCATGTCCGAAAGCTTACTGAGTGAGTGTCCTAATTTATCAGCCATCACCCTAGATAGATTTTTATCAGACCACCGTCCTATATTATTATGTGAATCTACTCATGACTATGGACCTATTCCGTTTCGGTTTTTTCATTATTGGCTGGAAATGGAGGGTTTTGAGAACTTTGTTAATGAGGTGTGGTGTGAAGCTCCGGTAGATAATTCTAATGCTATGATCAACATGATGAACAAGTTGAAATATCTAAAAAAGAAGATACGTGTTTGGAATGGCATGAGACAAAGTCCGAAAACTCGAAAACATGTGCTGAAACAGGAGCTCGCTGATTTGGAGATGATCATTGACAAAGGAGATGCGTCGTCTGATACTTTGCATAAACGTGCGGAGGTTGTAAAATCGATTCAAGAGGTGGATAAATTGTGTGCAATGGAGGCGTCTCAAAAAGCAAAAATCAAATGGGCAATTGAAGGCGACGAGAACTCAAAATATTACCATGGTATTCTTAATAAGAAACGAAACCAACTTTCTATACGAGGGGTTCTGGTGGAAGGAGATTGGGTGGAAAATCCTAATATGGTTAAAAATGAGTTCCTTAATCATTTCAAGAATCGTTTTGATAGACCTAAATCTGTTCGGCCGATGCTTAATATGGAGTTTCCTCATCATCTGAATTCAATGCAACAACTGGATTTGGAAGCCGAAGTGTCAAATGAAGAGATTAAAAAGGCGGTTTGGGATTGTGGTGTTGATAAATCTCCGGGGCCGGATGGATTCACATTTGGTTTTTATAAAAGGTTTTGGAGTTTAATAGAAAAAGATGTGTTGGCGGCGGTGAAATATTTCTTTCATTACAGTCGCATTCCAAAAGGGTGTAATTCATCTTTCATAGCGTTGATTCCGAAGACTCCCGAAGCAAAAATGGTGAAGGATTTCAGACCGATTAGTCTTATTGGGAGCCTTTATAAAATAATTGCCAAAATTTTGGCTAATCGTCTTGTGGTGGTGCTTGGAGATATTGTTAATGAGGTGCAATCGGCTTTTGTTGCGGATAGGCAAATTCTTGACGGACCATTTATACTTAATGAGGTTTTGCAGTGGTGTAAGTTGAAGAAAAAACATTCATTTATTCTAAAAATTGACTTTGAAAAGGCTTAACACCCTTAGGGTTTTGGTTTCTATTTTTAAGTGTTCTCGAGTTTAGTTATTAAAGAAAAGTAAATGAATGGAAAGGAAACACTTTCCTCTCAATTTTGGGAGGAAACACTTTACTTTAAGAATCAACAAAATTATACTAACTTTACTTTCATTTCCTTTTATTTTTCTCCTTAAGTGCTACTCGAGAACCCAACCGCTTATGTTTCCTTTTCATTTTCTTTCTTAACTTTAACTCGAGAACACAGAAATGGGTATAAATTTCAGCTCACTGATGAAGAACTTGTGAATCATTATTTAAGGTTAAAGATTAATGGCTTTGATAAAGATGTTAGTTGTATTCGTGAAGTTGATGTTTGTAAAAAAGAACCATGGGATTTACCAAGTTTGTTTCTATTTTTAGAAAGTTAACATTTTTTTATGATGTTGAAGATTTAGAATCTTGAAATTTAATGTTTGTTTATTGTGGTGGTTGTAGATTTATCGGTGATCGAGTCAATTGATAATGAATGTGTGGAAAACTAGAAGGGGGTTGAATAGTTTACCGCTTTTTAATTTAAGATTTTAAAGTGTTTGTAAAAATTCTAGATTCGACTTTATGTGAATTCAACACTTGCACAATATGAACATATACGTATCTAAACAATTAATAGGATAGTATGAGAAAATAATGTAAGGGCAAGAGATAATATAAGACTAATCAAACCACAACGCGAGGTTATTTTTAGTGGTTCCGCAACGAAAGCACCTCTTCGCCCCTACTCCACTTACCTCGAGCACTAACATCGAGAGTTTTCTTCCACTATGTCACATACAAGCTCCCTTATGGCGGAGAAAACCTTACACAACTTTCGCTTATCTTGATTTCCGACACTAAGCTAGATGTCGAGTTTTAATCTTAGCTAGAACTAATCTACCACAACTTCACAACTTCACTATACAAATTTGCTTTATGACTTGATCACGACTACACAACTTCTTCACACCTTAGTTTTCTTCACACCACTACTTCACCAAGCCACTACTATAATTACACCGAACTAAACACTACTCAGGAAAGATCACCATGATCCAACTATTAATTAACACAATCACCAAGATCTAACAACTACACAACTTTACAAGATTTACAAATGATTTACAAGTTTGAGATATGGATGCAATAAGATTGCAACAACACACAAATGTGTAATACTTCTTCACTTGATGGTAGGAAGTATTCTTCTCTTGCACTTGAGGATTTGAGCTTGGATAACATTGAAACAAAACTTTATGATTAAATGATCAAATGATTTTAATGAGATGTGTGGGCTGTTTTTGATCAGAAAGAATGAGTGCAAAAGGTGAGAAAATAGTACTGAATAGTCTAGTATTTATAGGACATTCTGGAGGAGAGATCTACCTCATGGGATGTCCTTCAATAGTGGGCGGTCCCTTAAAGATTAGGGGCCGACAGTGTATTTAAGGGGGTCGCCATTGACTTGGAGCTCCCAAGTTTGTCATTTTGTGTTGGGGGATTTTCTAGTACTTTCTAGAGTTTTAGGTCCATGAAAATTTGAATTTCAAATTGTTTATTTTGATTAAAACATTTTTTTTAATTGTAGAAAATGGCTTTGTAATGTTATATAAAAAATGTTTACAACATTTTATAAAAGTGTGAAGTTGATTAAAAATTTCCTTTTGATCATAAAATTGCATTAAGGATTATATTTTATTCATACCTTTAAGTGATTTAATTTTCGACCAATGAAAAATGTTATACTAACTTACATGTTTACGTTTAATTTTACATCTGAACGTTTTTTTATTTTTTGATCTCAACAACGTTAAGATGTGAAAAATATTAATAATATTTTAGGCATTATTTCCTTACAAACAATCTCCCCTTTTTGATGATTAAAAAATTTAAATCATTAAATGTATAATTTTATTTTTAACAAGTATTTAGTTGAAGTTTTATTGTTCATTTCTCCCCCTTTTGTAGGAATCAAATAAGCATCATCGTGCAATTGATAGTAAAATCAACAGTAAATGCTTTCCCTCACTTGATGTTGTGTTCCCCCTCATTCGTGGGCACCAAGGTATCGATATATTGGTTTTCTTGGCTACAAATAACGAGTTAAAACAATAAATATTTTCTAACATGTTAGCAAGACAGAAGGAAATATATGACAAGTGCAAGCAAACATTCAAAGCAAAAGGATACTCATTCATTTAGGACAATGTGTGGAACTACCAAATAGCATACATAAAAGAAAAACAAAAATAGCTTTAGAAGCATATTAATACAGAAAAAATCCTAAATAGCCATAGAAGGATTTTTGACGTGCTTGCGACACAAAAGGGTTTGACGATTATTTATAGGCATATTACGAGATTAGTTGGTTGTTGATGGAGAGTTTGGAGCGGAGGCGGTTGTGGAAGGGTAATCTCTTTGAACTTTAGGTGGTGGATGTGGTCGAGTGAGGAGGAATTCAATCCATATATATCTCACTTAAAGCATAGGAATTGTTTTTGGGTGAAGATGAAACAAGGCAATACCCAACATGCGTTTCAACTTGTTAATGTGAGGGTGTGTGGTAGGTTGGAGACTCTACGGTGATGAGGGAATGTTGTTTTGTTGTTGAGAGAGATGCATGGCTAAGAGGTTTGATAGGTCTTGTAGTTGATTAATGTCATCAACTAGGCTTTATCTACTTGGAGATAGAGGTGGTGTGTGTTAAGTTTGGTCTTCACTTTGAGGTGGAGCTTGAGTGTGAGTAACATGTGAATTGATGGGTGAGATGAGAAATAGAGGATGTGAGACAACTTGTGGTGATGTGGGAGTGTCCTTAATGTAAGGATTTGAGTGTTGCATGAGATTGGGGTTGTATTGGTTTTTCTTAAGATGGATCGTGATGAGGAGTGAGTGGTGTTGGTCATATTGGTGATAGGTGATAACTGCATTGCGGCTCATTGGATGTAGTTATCAAGGGTTAATAGTTGTCTTCTCTCCAAAATGGGGTTTCACACCCCATGTGGCATAACCCTTGATGGTTTGGATGTGGGTTTGTTAGGAGATGTCATTGGTGAGGATGATTGTGATGATGATGGTTGAGAATGTATTTATAGTAGAGGAAAGGTTTAAATTAGGAAGAATGAACATTTAAAGGATCAAATCCAAGAAATGTTTGTGAATTTAGGAAACAAGAAGAAAAAAAGAGAAAAGAAAGAACAAAATAGATATGTCTAGAGGTTATTTGGTCAAAAATGATGAAACATATATTGGTTACACTGTGATTCTAGGACAGGTACTCTTGTATTAGGGGTCGTCCCATTGTTAAAGTTATAGGGGACCGCCCTTATGGAAATTAGCATCTCACATTCTATCATAATATGACAGCATGTAGGATAAAACTATTTAAATAATTTTGTTATCAAATCATATATGAATTGAAGGACCAAAAGATTGGAGGCAGATAAAAATAGTAACTAGATATATTACACAAAGGAATTTTTATTTGAAAAGAGAGTTAAGTTAAAATATGAACCAAACTTGTTATGCAAATACTTGTGTGTGCGCCTAAGTGATGACAATGGGGGTGTAGCGATTTATTCGACACTAAGACATGTAAAACCTAAAAAAATAATCAATATGCTCCTTGATTTTAATTTTGCTCACCAAGATTGTCGAAATTATATATTTATATTATAGTAATTTTGACAACATAGTAAGAGAACATTTTGCTATATCGCTGATAATGTATTTTTAGCATATGATCAATATCGCTAATTATGAAAAATGATTTTTTATGTGCTCTAGTTAGTGAGAAAGACCTTTTTAGAAAATAATAGGATTAGGACATATTGTTTTTATGTATTAATGAGATATGATTTGGATAGAAAGATTTGTAAAAGTTTGCTGTTAAATGACTTTTCCTAATCTTGTGTTTTTGTGTAAAAGAAACCTAGACACAGCAGAAAAGAAATATATTTTTGTCAGTCAGGTGGGTGGGGTCCCCTTAAGTCTGGCGGTCCCTTAAAATTAAGGGTGGCTCCCACTTTATGAAATTAAGGGGGGCCGCCACCTGTGAGAGGAAAATTTTTCTTTAGATTTTGACAAAAGTTAGGAGAGGTGTTTCCTGGTGAAGCCAGAGAATAGTCTGATAAAGCCGGGATATAGTCAGGAGAATGTGTAGAGGAAAAAGTATCCTCAACATCGGAATCAGATAGGATAATAATAGGATAGATATATTCGGGAGTAGACATAATTATGTATAACAACTCAGTGTAAATAACATAAGTTATTTATATAATAGTATAATAGTTATGTATTTTTACATACTATTCGGAAAAAGTAGTGGCATCTTCACAATTCAGGGAATGTAGTGGCACGGAGGACATTGATGGCAAAAGAAAAGTAGTTATAGTTAAGGTTTTACCCTTGTTCTCTATAACCGTGAGCTCTGATACCACTCTGTAACACCCCCATTTTGGTAATATAGCAGCGGAAGTTAATCTGGGGTATTACTTCATGAATCACAGACACAATCATAGAAAACGACTCAAAAGAGACGTTTTTAAAAGATACGTTATCATTCATTTAAAATCAGAGTTTTACAAAGGCAGGTCCCAAAATCTAGAAACATAAAATGTGAATGATAACAAGTTTTAGCCATCTTCAAGTCCATGCCACTCCATGCCATAAGTTGCTCAATTACCTGAGATAAACATGCATAAAAAGGGTCAACACAAAGGTTGAGTGAAATTCATAGGTTTGAAATGTAATAGTTGAATACCAGTTATAGTGTAATAATTGCATGAGCACAATTATCATGGAAAATAGTATGGAAAACAATATTATCATGGAGATCAGTATTATTATGGAGAACAGTATTATCATGGAAAACAGTTGAATGCAAGTTATCATAATGGTTATAATTGCAACGAATACAATTATTATGGAAAAATAGGGTAACATTATTATTGCATCTAAGCTCATGACACCAATACGTTAACAGGGAAGATCACCGTAGTGATATTGGTTAGGGACAGATGTCCCCGTGGAAAAGATAACTTGCCAAGGTTGCCTATTAGGACAAATATAGTGCATTTGGATACCCCAAGCATGGGTATACAAATGGGAGCCGTCACCCCTAATAGATCTATTCACAATATTCGCGCTCACTCATAATGCAAGTAATTAATAATTCATGATATGGAAATAATGGCACTGGAAGCTACTTAGGCAATAATATATCAGGATAGCATACATATATGGATAGCATATATTTAGAAAACACTTGCATTCATGGATTATTTCAAGTATCACAGGTTTATAAAGTATTCAAAAGATTGAAATATGGGGTTATGAACTCATTAAGTCTTTGAAAAGTAATCATATTGTTATAAGATAAACGAATATGTAAAAGAGTTTGTAACAAGCATGTATCCCCCTCGCGGGTTTATAAAACATGTAAATAAGTAAAGGCGAGGTTATGAACTTCACCTTAACAGGGAAATCTGATTAACGGCAAAAGTATATCAAAGGAAAGGCGTCTGTATGGTAGTACGACGTTATTTACTCGGGCGGAAAGTATATCAACTTGAAAGGAAGCAGCTTCGTCACGTAACCTGGAATAATATGTCGAGTCTTAGGAAGATTGTACTCTAGAACTTTGATTCTAAGAGTTTAATATTGTTATAAGTTTGATTGGAGAGTTTGGAATTATTGTATCACCGTTCGGGCCATCATAATTCAGAAGTCATTCAGTAAACGTTTGAGGAGCTAGGGCACTTTAAATCGTAAACCCAACAACTCAGTCAGAACGTAATACCAAGATGAAACCTCTTAATATGAAGCTCCCTAGTATTGTGATACGATATAATCGGTTTTAAGCGTTTTGATCAATATTTGGAAATATTAAGCACGTCAAACGTTAATTAAAGTTATGTCTTGTAATGTTTTGAATACATTTTTATACTTTTTCAAAATGTTACATTTTAGACCCTTGAGTTTGAAAAGTGGCAGAATATACCCTTGGAGTTTGCACTTTTATGACTTTGGTCCCTCAAGTTTAAAAGATATACCAAGTAAACCTTGTACTTTAAAAAGTGACATAATAGACCCTTGTAGTTATAACTTTGATAAAATGACACTTTTAGTCCTTTTAGTTATAAGTTTCTGAAAGTTACGATATATACCCCTTGCATGGATAATATTTACAAAACATGTCCAAATTGCCATGCAAGCTTATTTTAACATTTCAATAGACATTTATAAGTTATAATAAACTAAAATATGAAGATTTAACACAACGCAAGTTTAAATTAATGATTCGTTAAGCTAGGAAGCAAAACGGGTCATATTAGGGTTTTAAAACGAAAACGCGCGGGTTTTAAGTTCAAATTCTTTCATGACTTATCAAAGCACTTATTTTAATGATAATTAAGCTTATTGGGATAGATTATAACAATAGTTTACAAGCTTAGCTTATAGATTAAGCAAAAACATGAAATTAGGGTTTCGGGTGTACGGTTTTGGATCAAAAAGGTAAAACACATAGGTTTTTGAGTTCAAAGCTTTATATTATGATTTTAGCATGATCATATGAACATTATGAAGGTATGAAAACAGATTATAAGATTATAGAACCTGGTCTTGAGCTTATAGCTTAGGAATGGGTTGGAATCGGGACTTTTAGCTTCGTACACCTAGAATAACGACTCCGAGGCTTCGTTTCTTGGTTTCTTTTGCTTCCTTTCTGAACTTGAGCTTTATTAGGACCTCTTAGGATCTATTAGAGAAATTGATTGCTGTTATGTAAGGGTTATAGACGAGGAAGTGAGGGATGCTTTGAAATGAAGGGTTTTGTGTTCTATTTATAGGCGAATGGTGTCTTGGAGGCTAAGGGAGCTTCATGATCTGATCTAGGACACATGTAACATCTAGAGGGTGATTAGTAGAAGCTATAAAGTGAGTTTTATGGACTAGAAGCTAGCAAGAACATGGTGGAAACACCATGTGCATGCCACGGCTGTTATGGTGAAAAAGAGGGGCATATGGCTTGATTTTTGGCCAAGAAATGGAATGGTGGTGCTTGTAAGCTGCTTACAACTGAAGTATCATGATCATAGTGGTGCTTGATCATATGGGTGGTGATTAAATGGGTCAAAGTAATCCATAAATGGGTCGCGGGTTCGAATGAGCTTACTAGGACTCGAACTCTTTTCTTTGGCTTATATTTCGTACTCATTGATCATGGAATGATAGAAATATGTTCTCAAGGTTTGTATCAAGGTTTATCAATGGAAATTCGCAAGTTGTTTGGGTTAAAATGGGTCGAAAATGAATGAAATATGTTGCGGGTTCAATTAGGGCATATTAGGGTTTCTTTTGGGTTTTTGAGCTTATAATTCATGTATATTGATTATATAAGGATAGATCATGGATTGTAAACTTATATTATGAGTTTACAATGACACTTGAATGATTGTTCAAGATTAAAATGGTTAAAAACGAGTAAACGAGTCGAATGATCCAATTAGGTACATTTAGGGTTTCTCGGATTCAATTTACGTATAAATGAAAATGAAATGATGAAATAATGATTGAATATGATTTCCAAGGTTGTAAAATAAGTTATTAAAACTTATTTGAGTGTTGGTTGGGGTTTAAAATTGATAAAAACTAAGAAACGGGTCATGGTTTAGAAATTAGCTCGGTTTAGGGTTTTTGACTTTTGAATTAAGGTTTTGAGTGTAAAATGATGTATGAAAGCTTATGAATAGAATAATTAGGGTTTACACATTGTATATTGAGTGTAGTAGCTTGTACACAAGTGGTGATGAAGAAACTATAATGAAAACAGAGGTAAAACGGCTATTTTGGAGATCGTGCATTAATGATTTGTACATTATGTATTAAAGACTTGTACCTTTCTTTGGAGAGA
>BQNB010159437.1:0-14913 GCA_026074375.1 Tanacetum coccineum | reverse complement strand
GCCGCTCCACTGCCATGATGAGTGTCCTCCAAAATCATCATGTTATGTTGTTATTTTAGTTTTTTAGTTTGCCTTTTATGTTGAATGAACTGGAGGGAGTTTGACGATTATTTGTTTGTCATGTAAGATCGACAACTATTAGAGCATGTTCGGGAGGGAGAAATAAGAATACGCATATCTGGTTTCACTTGTTTGGTAAAGGCTAGGAAATTAGAACAGGGAGAAACCGTTTCCGAATAAGAGTTAAATCATTACATACATTATGATATCTCTCATTTTGGCATGGACACCATTTTTATGGATCTTAGGCTAAAATTATGAATACGTGGAGAGATTAAGAAACCATTTCTGCCATCTACCTCATTTCATCCTGCAAAACATGAATGAGAATATGATTCACTTCAGGTATCAAAGGTCTTTGAAGTGTAATACAACTACACAGATACATAAATGCAGCATTTTATTAGTTAACTTTAGTAATCTTTGTCTAAACATTAGGTGGCCAGGGCCAACTGGAGTGATGCAGAAAAAAGAGGGGATTTTCATGGTTGTGTTTAGTTGGAAAACATTTTTCATCATTTTCTGTTTCCTGTTTTGTAGGAAGAAAGAGGGGATTTTCATCTCCACAAAACAACTGAAAATTTGGAAAACGCGTTTAGTTAGAGAAACATGTGTTTGTGTTTTCCATTTTCCAAAACTATAATACATGTTCAAGTGTTGTTGTTTCTATCTTGATTCTCTATTTACTTTTGTAATATTATAAAGACATATTCAAAACATAAAAATAAATATTATAAACTAACCAAATAAATTATAAAACAACTAAAAAAGTCTAATACGCTAAAGTAATGAATTAAAAACATGAAAAAAAATCTTTACAATACTACGATTCAACATAAAAACAATAGATTCGTCTCTGAACACACCCACACACGACCATACCTATTTTAACATCACCCTAGAGCACATCGCGCAGCACGACGAGTCGTATATTTTTCCATTTTTATAATTTTTTTACATTTTCGTACGTTTGTTTATGTTTTCGTCCGTTTGTTTAAGTTTGCGTTCGTTTTTTACGTTTTTGTCTGTTTTTTTACGATTTCGTCTGGTTTTTTACGTTTTCGTACGTTTTTTACGTTTTCGTACGTTTTTTACGTTTTCGCCCGTTTGTTTATGTTTTCGTACGTTTTTTACGTTTTCGTACTTTTTTTACGTTTTTTCCGATTTCGTCCGTTTTTAACGTTTTCGTCTGCTTTTTTTTACGTTTTCGTCCGTTTTTTATGTTTTCGTCCTTTTTCGCTTTTTCGTCTATTTTTTACGATTTCGTCTGGTTTTTTACGTTTTCGTATGTTTTTTATGTTTTCGCCCCATTTTTTACGTTTTCGTCCGTTTTTTACGTTTTCGTCCGTTTTTTTACGTTTTCGTACTTTTTATCGATTTCATCCGTTTTTTACGTTTTCGTCCATTTTCTTACGTTTACGTCCGTTTTCGTGCTTTTACTTCTATTTTCTTACATTCGAAAACAGACGAAATCGTACGAAAACGGACGAAATCGTACGCAAACGTAAAAAAAACGTATGAAAACGTAATAAAACGGACGAGACGGAAAAAACGAACGAAAACGTAAAAAAAAGGGACGAAATCATAAAAGACGGACGAAAACGAAGAAAAACAGACGAAAAGGTACGAAAACGTAAAAAATGGACGAAAACGGAGAAAAACAGACGAAACGGACGAAACGGACGAAAACGTAAACAAACTGACGAAAACATAAAAAAAACTGTCGAAATAAAAACTGACGAAAACGTGAAAAAATGACGAAACGTAAAAAAAACATGCGAAAACGTAAAAAACGAGCAAAAACGAGCAAAAACGTAAAAACGAATGATAACGTAAAAAAACGGGCGAAAACGTAAAAACAGGGCGAAAACGTAAAAAACGGGCGAAAACGTAAAAAAATGTTAAAATCGTAAAAAAACGGACAAAAACGTAAAAAAACTGTCGAAAACGTAAAAAACGGACGAAAACGTAAAAAAAACGGATGAAAACGTAAAAAAACAGACGAAAACGTAAAAAAGGGCGAAGACGTAAAAAACAGACAAATACGTAAAAAAGCGGACGAAAACGTAAAAATACGAGCGAAAACGTAAAAGAATTGTCGAAATCATTAAAAAACGGACGAAAAATTAAAAAAAAAATCTGTAAGTGTACATAAACATCAAAAACCTACTAAAACGTATAAAACGGAAGAAATAAGGGGGAAAATAGATCCGGATGTCATAAAAGGAAAACGAGGAAAACAAAATAAAATTGTTTTCTAGTTTTGTGTATAAAATGAGAAAATAAAGATTTTATGTTTTGTAGAGAATTTTGTTGAAAAACGACGATTTGAACGCGATCTCTATTTTTCTTGTTTTCCACAAAACATTTTGTGAAAAATAAAGGTGTTTTCCTTAAGTAAACGCAGCCTTAAACTTTGAGACCAAAAATTAGAATCAGGTATTATGCGGCAAAGCAATGGGGCATATAAATTGCACAGCAAATGGGCATGTAGGGTTCAGAATATATCCACGTGGTTTATCAGTTTTCACACTAAAAATCTATGCAAGTAACTTTTGGCAATCACCATCCCGTCATTAGTAAAAGTTACGCACATTACATCTTTAGGGATTGACTATGTAATTTTTTTTGTTATCTAATTAAAATCAAACACTCCTCTTAGAGCACTGGGTACAGTGGTGCCGTTGGGAAAAAGTGCTGCCACGTCAGCACTTTTTCCCAATGGCACCAGAAACCCAACGGCACCACATTCGTGGGGTAACAGTTGGCACCAGAAAATCTGATGCCGTTGGAATTTTTTTTTTTTTTTTATAAAAAATTAAAAAATACACAAATAACCTAAAATAACCATTCATTTCTCATTTAAAAAAACACATTACAAGAAAAAAAAAATACATTAAACTCAAAGACCAATAAAATAAGAACATTAAACTAAAAAATAATTACATAGATAATTATTCTTGCGTTGGATATTTTGCCCCTAGTCTATTGCTTGTTTGGCCTTCACGATGCGCGTTTCAGCGATCCAATGAGCTTGTGTCCAAAGTTAGCACCGCATATCCTCGGCTAATCTTTTTTGAGAGTTCGAATAAATCGACTCTCGCTCGAGACTCCCCGCACAAGAACATCTTTGCTTCCATCTTGCGCCCTCTAACTCCGTATTGTTTTTGTTGAAAGCATTTCTTGAAACATTCCCAGGTTTGAACCGGAACTTGCGGTCGAGTTAGACGAACGTTGGCTCTTTTGGATCCGGTACATCCCGTCCGGCCTTGGCAAGGCGTCGGGGCCAAAATGCTCGGGGTCCTCTTCCGTAACCCGAAGACGATTACGTCTTGCATTTGTCGAGTCGGGATTTTTCCACTTGTGCTTGTCCTTCAAAAAATTCCAAGCGGCCGAGTGTTTAAAATCATTCTTCCATGTTCTTTTAAACAACATGTGGCAACGTTCCATGAAATCTTTTATCCGTTCTCACCCGATGTGGGGGGGGGGGGGGGGGGGGGGGGGGGGGGGGGGTTTGTGAGCCGTTTCACACACAATCGTATTAAACTTTCCGACATCTCGATTCATCGGAGTCCACTTTCCCGTAATCATGTTCTTGGAACGATTTGGGTACTTGAGTCTTTTGGCTTCCTTGTTGTAAACATCCATAACTTTACACATACCAAAAGTTTAAAAAAAAACCCTTTGTTATCCGCACCTCTTTTGATCCCCGGATACTTGGATGTAAGTTCTCCGCCAAAAGCAATTCCTCACCGTCGTCCATAAACCTACCGAGCTCCTTTTTCGGGCCTGCGTCCTTCGCCTTCGGTTTGTTGGTTGAGTTTTTTTGTTTTCTTCGTCTTCGTCTTCGCCACTTTCTTCACCTTCTTTTTTTCGACGTAGGGGATGGGACCGAACTCTCTTCTTCATCGTCTTTCGGTTTCCGTCAACAATGAGAAAGGATTTTTTGGGAGGATCTTTTGTTGAGATTCATTTTGGGTTTTTGTTGTTGTTGTGCGAAAATGTTGAATATGATGTTGTTGTATGCATTTTCATTGAGAAAATAAAGCGAAAATCGTCCGAGATTCCAATGTATGGGTTTTGTTGAGAAAACCCCCCTCGTTGGGGAATAGGGTAGGTGTTTTGTGTGTCCGGATAGAAGACGAGCCGGATCTGTTGGCCATTCGAAGCGACCCGATCAATTTGTTCCGAATGGTCATTAAGGCCATTCCGTTAATCAAGGTTAGTGGGATTCATTTTGTTGAAAAAAAAATTAGAGAAGTTGAATATTTTTATGTGTTTTATAAAAATGTATTGAAAGTGTGTGTGAAGTATGAAATAATAAGGAGGTATTTATAGGATTTTTAGGGGGTAAAATTTAAAAATTTTGGGGCAAAAAGACAAAAAAACGGCTATATAGCCGTTACATTCAAACACCCCAACGGCTATCTTTTTCAAAAAAAAAAAAAATTATTTTTTATGGGCTAGTGGTGACGGCGCGACAAACGGAAAACGCCACCGAGGTAAAGGTGCGCCAACCGTTTTCTGGCGCCGTTGGCGATGACACCAGAAACGGCGCCACCGTACCTCCTTCTCTTAATAATGTTTTATGTGAAACTTATCAAATCACATTGATGTATCTTGCAGTTTACTCTAAACTTTTAGCGTGGTAAAAGAGCAAGCGTTTACCCTTGGCTTGGTGGCTCAGCGCCACATAAAGGCAAGCCGAGCTGTTTCTTGGCGCCGACGACTGAACCTGTGGTGGGCGCCATCGGCTCTCGCGCCGTGGTGACCAGCCCACGCCATGGAGGGTTTTTTTTTTTTTTGAGTTTTAAATGAGTTTTGTGCTTATTTGTTGTGTTTGACTTACCCTGTTGTGTTTGATTTGTGTTTTCTAACATGTGTTTTCTTTTTGCAAGGTTTTGGCGCCTAAATGGAAGAAGACGATGGGCTATTTTTGTTTTTTTCTATTTTCATTTTTAGTTATTAATATTACATAATGTTCATTTCTAACCCATTTGGTATTTATTTTACATTTTAAGTCCATTTGAAACTTTTTTACATTATTAGTCCCTGATGTTTGCAATGTTTTTTTAATTTTGTAATGAAGTTTATTTATGTTAAATAGTTGTGTATATTTTGTTTTAAATGAAAAAAGATAGGCTATGGCTTAGAGCCAACGAGGGAATCACCTGAATGTGGTGTCACAGAAATTCTCGTGTCATAGCATTTTTGCTGACGTGGCAACATTTTTTTGTGTCACGGCTTGAGGGTACCTGGTACTCTTAAAAGTTAAAAATGTCTGGGTTGACTAAATCACGTATTGGTTAGCTAATTAATAAAATGGGTCCCATACAGATAATGTGTCCATTAGAGATAAAAAAAAGTAAGGACTACTCAACTATTTGTTGGTATTGTTAGAAAGAATAAGGATAATTCAATTTGAACATGAGTAATAATGTAGAGTTTTTTGTGAGTGAAAAAAAAAGACCAGTATGTTAACCATGTAAGAACCTCCCATTTTATTCCAAATTAAGTTTTTTCTCTTACAACAACTTAACATAACTTTTTATGTCAAATTGAACATAAGACCGATTATCAATCCAGAAAAATAACATATTCATATCAGATCCAACATCCATTGAAAGTCCACCGAAAACACACAATTGGCCAATCAGCCCATGCAATTTAATTGAATGAAAGATCTAGGACTTTAGTTGGGTTGAATGGGCCATTAGTTATATTGGACTTTACAAAGGGAATGATAAATTATGTTTTTTTAATAGGAATAAATCAATTATGCTTAGCAAATGTTCTACAAAGAAACTCACAAACTACACCGGATGATAGATGGGATTATGTCTGAGCTTTATACAATGCGGATCAAATCGAACGGAGAAATCGGACAGTATCAGATCGACGGACGAACATTATATTAGTCCGGTTCTCAGTCTACCATTTTCCTCATATTTGGTCTTCGGTTCAATCTTACACACAACCGGTTCGATCTTAATCGAACATATTCGGTCTTCGGTTTAATCTTACACAAGCCTGGACCATTCATTTCGGTCTGGTTCACGTCCGGAATTTTTTGGAGCCCAAATCATTTTTTGGTCCGCTTTTCGATCCTCATCGGCCTGGTCCGGTTTTCGGACAGTGATCAGCCCGAGAAGGATTTGTTCCTTCCCTATTGATGCATAAATCCGCTACTTGAGTTTTTCTTAGGAAATAATTTAAACCTCATGTTATAAACCTTTTAATTCTTGGGTCAATTTCATATTTCTCATTTTTTTAGTTAGAAATTTCATATTTACTCAAATATGCACTAAAAACATTATATATTATGCATTCAATAATTATATTTCAAGTATATATAAAATTAATCACAAAAGTTTATTCCTTAATTCTTATACCACTTAAAAAACATTTGGATCTTTTATTTGGGATACATGTGCCTAAAGACGTTTGAAGCCACAAACTATATTGATAAGTCATATGTATGCAGTTTTATGACTTTTATAACTTATAGCAAGATGGTCAATCTATCGTACCAAGACAAGTAAGGATTTAGCTAAATACATACGCTAAATTCTCTCATTTTTAGAGTAAAAAGTATGTAATTTCATGTTTGTGAAATATATGTAAATTCTCTAATTTATGAAACATGTGATTAATTGTACTCAATAGCTACGTATTTTTCTAACATTCCATCATCACCCGTCAATCACGAAAAATACAACAATATCCTATGAACATTGTCCTTGTGTCGATCATCATTATTTTAATTCCGGCTTGTAAAATTTAGTAATGACACATATACATGCCACGCGGATGCCATATAATCTTCGGTTATCTTCTCCAATAATCATGTCGTTTTTTTCAATCGCCTTCTCTAAATTATTGGCTACCTTTTGTGACAACTTTTCCGTCCTTTTCTGAATATCCGTTTCCTGCACAACACAAATGCAAAACAAACATATATTGGCAGTTTTTTTTGTCTGTTTTTTGTCATTTAAGTCCATTTTTTATGGATAAAGGTATGTGTAATTAAGCACATACCACGCACAGACATGAGTTTTATAGTATTTATTTTCTAACTCAGTTTCTTAAGGTTCATGCGATCATGAAAGCTGTGGAGTCGTATAATGGATCTGTAAAGTTTTAAGGATACAATGATGCATATTATAATCCTAAGTCAATGTGACCCGCACCTCTTTTGGCTGTTAAGAACTATTTAACCTTACTATAGAAGAGTGAACTAACACTAAAATTTGTTTTGCAGGTTTTGTTGATGTGAGAATTGTAAATATATGAAGTCGCACTGTGCATTATGATAGGAATCACTTCGATAACATTCAGAACCGGTCACATGTTTGTACTGCTGAACATCCTCGAGCGCTACGTCATCTCCAACTAATGTAAGCTTTCTATCATCTTGAAGTCATGATTGTGATTCAGTTACTTAAATATAAAGAGTAATAAATTATTTGCATAATGGTTTTATATCAGGCTTCCAATGTGTTAATGCAAATATCTTTCTTACAAAAGATTTAGTTCATTAATTGGTTATTAATTTCTGAATAAATAGGGAGCTTTTGGGTTTGCTTATAAAGCCAATAATATCAGGTGTGAAGTACTGCCACTGGAGCATGGTGAATATCATTCGTGTATTCATTTTATAGAAACAAGATGTGGAACATAGGTAAACATACAGGTTTTAAACTAATTGTAGTTTTGTTTTGAGTCATATTGGATACAAAAAGCTTATCTTTGTCTTGATTTCTAAATGTGTAGTTTGGTGCTATTGGACTAACCAATGGCATCTGCAGAAGCAAATCAAAAGAAAACAAAGTGTGCAATGCAGTGAAGTATTGACTTTTAAATTGTGAGACTTTAAATTTTGATCAATCTGTACATATTATTTGCTTAATGTAGACAAATCTGTATGCTTTTGTAAAAGCCGTATGCAGTACATAATTTTGGTTTAGTCTAGATAAATCCTCATCAGTACGCGATTTTCCAGATTCTGTTATAGTTTCGTGGAGCGAAACACACACGACTCTATTTTCGACTCAGTGTCGTTTGTTATGTTCAACCGGAAAAAAGGATAGACCCACGCTTCGCAGCGAAGCGCGGGCTAAAAACCTTGTTGAAGTCTAAAGCAGAAGAATACAAAAATAAAAAACAAACAACCAAGCTGAACCAATCTTGCTAATATTTGGCCGTGACACGTTAGTAAACGTATGTTGGTAAATGTCTAATATCCATACAAAATTTAAAAGTCCATATAGTATGACATATATCAGGATTGCCGGATTGGTGTAATAGTATTTGTTTCGTTTTTGTCGTATTCTTTTTTAAACAGAAATTGAAAAGTTTTTCGGTCTAAGTGGATCTAAAACCATTTACTTAACTCTATTTTGCAATTGTTTTTCTAGCTTGTTGCTGGTTTTAATATGTTTCGGCTGTTAAAAAATAGAATTTTAGTTAGATTTAGGTTCATTTGGATACAAAGTTTTTTGTGAATACTAGGGGACCAATCTCCACCCTTCATCTTCATCTTAATCTAATGGATAAGATTAAACCCAAAATTATTTTCAATCTTTTTTTTTAAATCTTAATATCTCTCAAACCGTTAATCGTCAAGCAAAAAAAAATATACCATCACGACGAGCATTTAATTATCTTTCTATAGATATCCACTTTGATATACTTTCGACAAAAAAAAAATTCAAGTTTTTGTCACGTTTTTTTCAAATTTTTTCACCTTTTTTTCATTTTTTTCCACGTTTTTTTTCACGTTTTCTCACTTTGATATACTTTCGACAAAAAAATTTTTTTTCGTTTTTTTCACGTTTTTTCATATTTTTTTCGACTTTTTCTCGTTGAAACTTGCATGAGAATCATATATGATATTTAGATTATTGTTAATTCTAATATGATAATTTAGAGTTAATCATATATGATAGTGTTTATCATATATGTTATTAGTGCTATGTCATATATGATATTTAATTTTAGTGTTAAATCATATATGATATTAGTGTTATATCATATATGATTTTTAATGCAAATTTCAACAACGAAAAAAAAACAAGAAAAAAACGTGAAAAACGGAAAAAACGAAAAAAAAACTTTTTCAAAAAAAAACGTGAAAAACGTAAAAAAAAAAGTTGAAAAACGTAAAAAAAAGTGAAAAACGTGAAAAATCTGAAAAAAAACGTGGAAAAAAGATGAAAAAAACGTGAAAAAAACGTAAATTTTTTTTTTGTCGAAAGTATATCAAAGTGGATATCTATAGAAAGATAATTAAATGTTGGTCGTTTGCCGGATTGGTGTAATAGTATTTGTTTCGTTTTTGTCGTATTCTTTTTTAAACAGAAATTGAAAAGTTTTTGGGTCATCTAAAACCATTTACTTAACTCTATTTTGCAATTGTTTTTCTAGCTTTTTGCTGGTTTTAATATGTTTCGGCTGTTAAACAATAGAATTTTAGTTAAAATACGTAGTGATCGGATAGATTTAGCTCTAAACATAAAAGGAAATTTGTATAATTGGATTCATCCAAATTTACAGAGGTATAGTTTTTGTTACAAAAATATGTTTGGGAGACTTTAACATGAGGACAAATGAAAAGTCGCTGGGTCAAGAAGATTTAATGACACATTTATAACTTATTCAAGCACTACTGTATATGAAGTTGATTATTACCAAATATGAATCAATTCAACGTTTGTCGACGTTTATTTAATCCTGTTTTTACGAGATATGGAGGAAGTGGGATGTAGACTGTGTTACTCCTACGCGAAGTTAGAGAGGCTGTTCTCACAAAACCCTGAGCCTTGCAACGAGTGAAGATCAAACTTTAAACTTTATCTGCAAAAAGAGGATGTTTTCTAACTGATCTAACCATACTTGCTTTATTACTAAATAAGTAAATATGAATCAAAAGATCATTAACATGATAATTTTACTTTTTACCTAACCTTCGACTCAAATAATTTCCTCACGTTATTATCATAGATACCATGTATAACTGATGCACGTTTTTTTCAGTTTCATATAAAAGTACTTATGACATCCACTATGGTAAAAAAAAATTAAAGCTTTGTAATTGTGTAATGATATTATTTTATAAATTTTTTTGTCTTATAAACCTATAACTCACCATGTAATTTAGTTGCGGTTTATTGAGGGCATTTTATAACATTTGCATTTTAATTTTCTTCAAATATTATGTTTGGTATCTTAATCTAAAGAATTTAAAATTTCACGAATTGGTAAAATGGGGAGAATTAGAATGACTCATAAAAGTGATTAACTTTAATTTACTTCAATTTTTTTTATAAACTTTTTTCCTTGTTGTTCTTGTATTTTTTCTTGTTGTTTTTGTTGTTTTTTAAATCAAAAGAAATCCGTCACTTGGGGTGTTAGTCGGGTGTGAGGTTGTTCGGGTTCGGGTTAATTCAGGTCGGGTCAAAGTCTATTCAAGGTTAAAAATTTCATACCCGAACCTGGCCCTATTTGAATTTAGGTTAGTCGGTTCGTGTCAATCCAGGTCGGGTCAACTCGGGTCGGGTCCGTTCGGATTCGGGTCAACCTGAATATAAGTAAAATGTAATAAAAATGTTTTTTTTACTCGTTTAAATAGAATAATTATAAAATTTATATTAAAAAAAATTATTTATTCGGGTAAATGGGGTTGACCCGAATCCGAGTCATCAAAAATTTTCAACCCGATACCCGACTCTATTTAATATTCGGAATACTCATAACTTTTTTTACATAAGTAACCCGACCCGAATAGGCTTAATCGGGGTCGGGTCGGGTTTTTTTTTTAATATTCGTCACTCCCTAAAAAGTTGTCATAATAAACATAATGACAGATTTTAAAATATTATGAATTTCTATCAACCAAACATACGGAAGTATTTTAAATTTTCAAGAATTTAAAATTTACAAACTAAACGCCACCTTAACGTTTTATAAACATCTCACATAATTCAAATGCAATAATATTTAAAAATGTTCAATATCCTAAACATTTTCATGACACACAAATTGAGTTTACTATGATTTACAAATTTTTTAAGTTTTTTATATAATTTTATAAACTTTTTCATAAATCACTTTACTAAATGACTTTAATATTTATTTATTTTTTATGAGTAGCAATTACTTTTGCAACTTTATGTCTCATCGATTCTTCGTCTCCTTTCTATAACATTTGACACGTATATAACACCTCTTTTCATATACAACCCAATCTAAATTCCATATCGCCAGCCTAAAAAATGGCTTGTTTCTTTCGTTATATTATTCTTAAGTGGTTTTGAGACAACGTTCCCCACATCCCTATCTATTACTCTAATATCTTTCTTTCTCTAATAGCTTATACTATCTCTATCATTCTCATGATATAAAACAGTACAGTGGTGCCATGGCTTAAGCCATAGCACCAAAAAGTGCTGCCACGTCAGCAAAAGTACTATGGCACCAGAATTGCTATGGCACCACATTCAGGTGCCTCCCTCGTTGGCTCAAGCCATAACCATGTTTTTTTTAACTTCCAATTAAAAAAAACATTACAATTAATAACAACATTACATAAAAATAAAAATGCATACTGCGAAAACAAATAAATAATAGAGCACCAATTTGTAAACTAATAAATAATAGAGCACCAATATATTAAATATATATATATATATATATATATATATATATATATATAGTATTTTTATATATATATATATATATATATATATATATATATATATATAAAGCACCAATTTGGTCATCTCCTTCGCAGCTTCATCCTCTACTTGGCAGCTTCAACCTGCAAAACCAAAAAAAAACACATATCACACACACAAACACATCACACACAAACACAAACATATCACAAACACAAACACTTAATAACACACGAAACAGAAAAAAAAAAAGAAGAAAAAACTATGGCACTGGCTGGTAGCCACGGCGTAAAGGCCGACGGCGCCAGCCACGGTGTCGTTGGCGCCACCATTTCCTGGGCTGGTTTGACGGGGCGAGCTTAACAGCTCACCGTACCCCTTCCTCTAAGTAAAAGCTCCTAATAAATCCTCCTTTACCTCAAAGATTTACTCGGTTCCACCCAAAATCTATGGCGTAAATCCGTACATGTAATGTGAGTTACCAACACGGAATCGCCACCCAAAAAACCATTCTCCCCACAATAAAAATTGTCGCTTCATAATATTGTACAAGGTCACATCCCCTATTTACGCAATATTTCAACCCTTTTAAATGAGGTCAAGTATTCGGTCCGAGCTGTTGGTTCCTACGTCAACGGTTTAGGCCCATAAACTCTGACCTATGATTCTACGTATTATCATTTGGCGCCATATGTGAGACCCGAACAAAAATCCATAAATGACACTAAGTTAGTGTCTAAATGGCATTGGAAGATGAGTTCGCACCACATGTTATCAATTTGGGTGAAAGAGCAAGTGGATCAAAACCCAATGAGCACAATGTGGAGACTCAGTCTCTTCGTGTAATCCCACAAAACCAAGCCGTTGGAAGTAAACTAGTATGTGATCTTGGTAATCCCATGATGTAGTTTGTTGTCTAAAATTTTGGTCAAATCAATGCCATGTATTTAGATTTTTCCTCAAGAAAAAATAGGTGTTTCTTTAAAACATCCAATCGGTGATTTTAACAACGAACGTCCCGTATCGAGCCATGGCAGTCTGATTTTGAAAACCTATTCACACAAACAAACAAAAGAGGTGTAGAAGGAATCGCAGAAAGTAATAGGCTATTAAAAAGAATAATGGTGTTGTTGCCATCGCAGGACAAAAGGAAAACTCAAAAATTCAACCAACCCATGTTACGAAAAAACGAAAATCTGCAAATCATTTCAAATTCTATAACAATCCTTTCGTCTTTAACTAATCAAAAAGAAATGTCCGCTCGCTAGTCGCGTCCCCGTTTACGAAACGGATCAAAGATTATGAGATGCCGAATGGACTTAAAGTGCCATCTATTCTAAAATCTTATGATGGTTTGTCCGATCCTAATGATCATCTTACGATGTTCATAGGAACTATAGATGTCCATAGGCTTCGAGAGCTAGCGTGGTGTCGAATCTTTAGTATTACTTTGTGTGGGGCTGCGAGGTTTTGGTATGATAATCTATCTCCCGTAAGCATGAATAATTTTCACAAATTGAGAGACAATTTCAGAGCTAACATTTTGCAGCAAAGATGATTTAAAATGAGTTGAACCGTAAAAAACGGAACCAATAAGAAGGATGATCACCTCCGTATACGAAATTTAAAATGCAACCATATCATCTTAAAGAAATACCCCCGTATACGACATTTATCTATAACTTGTTACTATCACTAATTGTATAGCTTATATAAGCATAATACAATATGATAAGCACATAAGTCATAAAATAAGCTTAAAGAAACACCCCCTTAAACGACATTTATCTATAACTTGTTACTATCACTAATTGTATAGCTTATATAAGCATAATACGATATGATAAATACATAAGTCATAAAATAAGCTTAAAGAACTTGATCCCATAAGATTAATGATTAGTTTAAGTAAGAAAATATAGATATTTACAATATAAAAGAAGAAATGTTTGTACCTGGGTTTAGAAAATCCGGTTTTGAGACAAGTTTTAGTCAATATGTCAAACTCTTCTTCATGAGACCAGTTACAAGACCAAATTAAATATGGTCATTTAATGCATTCAAACTTGCCACTTGAAAATGCCAAATTTGTTACAGCCTTCAATGTTATCTTAAAATAGATTTTCAACTTTTCAAGTTTTAAGGTTTCAACTTTTCAGGATTAGTTGGTTTTTCCTTTATAAGGAGTACAAATAAAAAAAAGGGATTTGTTAATCTTTGCCTATTGGATAAAGGTTAAGGTGTATTTAATAAACACAAACTTTCGTAATTAATCAGAAAATGCATTAAATACATATTAAATGAATTTACATATTACTATATTTAAACATGATTTTCCAAATTTATCTCAAAAGAGATTTTTTTAAAGCATTACATATTTGATTTTAATTATCAATCACAACTTGTGGAGTGATCCACCGGTTGAGGTGCTTGTTTGTGATAGTAGAACCCAGGGTTCGAATCTTACAATGGACTAAATTTTAGAAAAAAATATGGAATTTCTAAAAAATGTAATGGCATGGCTTTAATTAGTGATGACATGGCTTTATGGGATGATTAGTGGCATTATGATGTGGCATATTATGCAAAAAAAATGACATGGCTTGCATGATGACATGGCTTTATGGGATGCCATGTGGAATTAATATGTCGCATGCCTCCTCTTATATATAAGATAATTTTTAACTATCTCACAATATTTATACTATAAATTATCGCACATGTCCCAAGCAGGATTTGCACCCGCAATCATTTGGTTAGGTTGGGGGGTTTCTTACATAACATGGGGTACCATTGAAACGCAAACCCTTGAACCATTCGGTGACAACTTATCTTACTCAAAGCACTAATCGAATATGTTTTTGTTTAAGGCACTTTGTTAAAACCAACAAAACAAAACAAACCAACAACAAAGAAGAAACCCTCTGGGACATGCCCCAAGAGGCAACCAAACCTATACAAACACCCTCCCAAAATACAAAACCAAACACAAACACTAATACCCCTCAAAAGCTACAAACGCATGAGATATGAGAATGCAGGTAAAAAAACTAGTAAGAAACAAGGTTGCCTCACACCACTAGATAAACGAGACAAGCCCATCACCAAGGAGGAAAGCTAATTAGGAGCAGCAACATCACACACCAGGTGTTTCCCATATTGAGCTGGTCTCACAACC
>BQNB010159436.1:2512-14913 GCA_026074375.1 Tanacetum coccineum | reverse complement strand
ATCATCATACCTCCACCATCATCTTTATCACACCGCCTCCATAATCACCACCATAACCACGGCAGCCTGCACTCCACAACCACCACCATCTTTATCATTATCATCCACGCCACACACAACCAACACCACCTCACCACGATCCACCACTGCACCACCACTCCATCTCCGACCCATCAAGGTGCGTATGGTTTCGACGAACAGCCAACTAGGGTGTGTGTGGTTTAACTAAAAGCCCACCAAGGGGTGCGTACGGTGTGGGTTTGTCACCGAAAAGGTGCGTTCGGTTTGGATAACACAAAATGGTGAGTTTGGTTTTGTATCACCCAAAAAGGGTGCGTTGGCTGTGCATAAACCCAACAAGGGTGCGCTTGGTTCTTTTTAACACCAATCAGGGTGCGTTTGAATTAAGGTTACCACAAAAATGGAGCGTTTGGTTTAGGGTACAGCAGCAGTGGGTGTGTTTGGATGGCTGTTTAACAGCTATGGGGAGCGTTTGGATTAATGTTAACAGCTGTGGGTGCGTTTGGTTCAGCCATAGGGACGTTTGGTTTCGATTTAGCAGATTAGGGTGCGTTTGGTTTAATATAAAAACCAACTAATAAATATAACATAAGGTTTTTTTTTTCTAAATATTAAAAACCGGATCTAAATGGTGGAATGGTTAAATAAATACCCTATTTATTATCTTCATTTTTGCGATTATAATAACCATAAGGGGTGTGTTTGGGTTTGCAACACGGATTGATTCAATGGAGGGAAAATGATTAACTTTTGTTAATATGGAAAACGTTACATGAACGATCAGGTCATGACGAGATTTTTATAAATCGCTACACTTAGTAAACTTTTACAAATCTTACTTTACTTATTATCCTAAATAGGACGAATAAATGCCTTAAGAATTATTAGATCGCGAAGGACCTATAATCAAATGTAAGCTATAATTTTTGAGATTTCAGTTATCTAACCCGCAACTTTAAAACGTGCGTTTATTTTTATAAAGAAACGTTCTACTAAATCATTTGGGGATATCCGGGCGTGTGTCGAATGATTTAGTTTCATTTACTTTTATCATCTTTCTTATATAATACTTGGAAAGTATTATATAATTCAACCATTTTATTTTAATTGTCACCTTTTAGAGGTAACACATGTCGCGTATTATATACGCTTCGAGTTATTCTTTGGGTTGTGTATCTTGTTATATAATTCACGGTATGAATTATATACTCGGTCAATTTCCATTATTTTACCGGGGTATTGTCCCTTTTACCCAAAAAAATATTTCCATTATGTAATACATACGGAATGTATTACACACCTTACGTTTACTTTTTGATTTATTTATTTAACCAACCACCAAACTATTACAACTTTAAATCTAAATCTTTTACCAACATGTCACGTTGACGTGCTCATTCATCGGGAAACCCAAATACATTATCTTAGGCTAGTGGGACTAGGCGTTAAGATTAGTTGCAACTTCTTGGTAGAGCCGTTCCAGTTTCCGTTTTGTTTGGCGTTTAATACGCGCATTCTCGCCAATCGTTCTTCATCATCGATGTGAGTTTATAGCCCCTCTTTCACTTGTTTTACAATTGCTTTACAAATCTCGGGGGAGAATACATGCTCAATACAACTTGTTTACATATTCGGTTGCAACATCTTTTACATATTTGATTTTTGCAATTCATTACAAACGCAATTACATGGTTGATTACAAACTTGGCTTCATACTTTGCCACATACTCATTTGCATACACGTTTACGAAATTGTTTACATACTCATTACGAACTCAATTACTTGATTTATATCACACTCTTTTTCTACTTATGGATTTAAGTACTCAAAGCTATTTACGAATACAATGGTTAATTTTTATTGGACACAAGTGTTTTCGGTTATCATCTCCTGTTTGCATGTGCCTAAGTAACATAACCCACCATTGCCCATTATCATGAACTGTTAAATTCTTGACCGGAGGACCGGTTAAGGAAGCGCGAGTGTATAAATAGATCTATTTGGGATTGACATCCCTATTCGGGTGAGTAGCTCTCACTAGTTTCGACCGTACTAAAACAAGAATGCATACATGTCGGAACAATTTGGATGTTGCGGGTTTGAACATCTACACGAGCCTTTATTTCCATTAAATTGCATACATAGATGTCAAGCTTCAGTGTCATGAGCTTAGCGCAACAGTAGATATTATTTATGTGGTATTGTATCTGTTGTAGTAGACCCATACATTTTGGAAAATCAACGATCTCACTGTCCATACTACTTATTGAACACTACTAATTTCTGAACATGTTTCATTATATTGCGGCGAAGCAATAAACACTAAACTCTTTTGGTTTTACATTTACTCTTACATTTTTGGCGATTATTATAAGGATTGAAATAATCACATACTTTATAAATCTTTGGATTCCAACATTTACATTATACTTACAAAACTCTATGAACTCACCAACTTTAATGTTGACACTTTTAAGCATGTTTTTCTCAGGTGAATTAGATGCTTGGCTTACTTGATGTGCAATGGAGTCTAAAATTGACAAGATTTCATTTATGGATTTCTACTTACATACAACTGATCAAATCTCGTTGGATTATTTTCAAGCTTTTCATTGTGATGCAATTATGGGACAAATGTTATATCAATTTCAAAGAAATCAACGAGATTACTTTTCAAACGACACATTTAGAGGTCGTTCTCTTGTATCTAGCGCTGTGTATTATGAAGTAACGCCCCCTGACATATTTCCGCTGTGACACATTTTTGGGGGTGTTATAGTCACGATCTGAGATGATATATATTGGCACTCCATGCCGGGAGACTATTTCTTTGATGTATAACCTTATAAGGGTTTCCATACTATCTGTCTCTCGGGTAGGGATGAAATGTGCGGATTTAGTAAGGCGATCGACAATGACCCAGATTATGTCTTGTCCGTTTGAGGTTTTAGGAAGTTTTGTGATGAAATCCATTGTTATTCTCTCCCACTTCCACATAGGAATCTTCGGTTGTATCAGGAAGCTAGATGGTTTCTGACATTCTGCTTTAACTCTAGAGCATGTTAAACATTTGGCAACATACTCAGCGATGATTGCCTTCATGTTAGGCCACCAATAAAGTTTCTTTAGATCCTGATACATCTTGTCAGAACCTGGGTGAATGGAATACTTTAATTTATGAGACTCATGCATGATCAAGTCTCTCAGATTACCAAAGAGTGGTAACCAACTTCGATTCTTGATACCTCGGGTTCCATCAGGACGTATTTCAAATGATTTGTCCATTCCTCGTAAGTTTTCAGCCTTGATGTTTTCTTCTTTGAGTGCTTCAGTTTGAGCTTTGAGAATTTGTGATGGTAAGTTTGGATGAATGGTCATAATTAATGATCTAACTCGGAGTGGTTTGATTCGTTCCTTCCGGCTTAAGGTATCTGCTACGATATTTGCCTTTCCAAGATGGTAGCGAATTTCACAATCGTAATCTGCAAGCAATTCTAGCCAACGACGTTGTCTCATGTTTAACTCTTTCTGATCAAGGATATGCTGAAGACTTTTATGATCAGTGAACACAGTACATTTGGTGACATACAGATAGTGTCTCTAAGTTTTAAGAGCAAACACTACTTCTCCTAATTCGAGATCATGAGTGGTATAGTTTTCTTCATTAGGATTAAGTTGTTGGGATGCATGTGCAATAACCTTCTCTCTTTGCATTAACACCGCTCCCAGACCTTGATGGGATGCATCAAAGTAAACAACAAAATCGTCATTTCTTTCTGGTAATTCTAAGATTGGAGTTTCACATAGCTTCTGTTTAATCAGTTGAAAAGCTGTCTCTTGGTTTTTGCCCCATATATACTTCTTGTCTTTCTGGGTTAATTCAGTCAAAGACTTTGCAATCTTCGAGAAATCTTTGATAAATCTCCGATAATAGCCGGCAAGTCCTAAGAATTGACGTATTTCTGTGGGTGTAGTAGGAGATGTCCAATTCTTAACTGCTTCAATCTTGGCGGGGTCAACATGAAGTCCTTGACTATCAATTAAGTGTCCAAGAAATTGCACGATACGAATCCAGAAATTACACTTGGAGAACTTGGCATACAACTTCTCTTTCTTGAGTAATTCTAGGATTATTCTTAGATGATTTGCGTGCTCTTCTTTGTTACGAGAGTAGATGAGAATATCATCGATAAACACTATCACAAATTTATCCAAGTATGGTTTACATACACGATTCATGAGATCCATGAATACAGCATGCGCGTTAGTTAAACCAAATGGCATTACTTGAAATTCATAGTGTCCGTATCTTGTTCTAAAAGCAGTCTTGGGAATATCTTCATCCCTGACTCTTAGTTGATGATAGCCTGATCTTAAGTCAATTTTCGAGTAGACACTCGAACCTTGAAGTTGGTCAATTAAGTCATCAATCATGGGTAATGGGTATCGATTCTTTACGGTAAGTTTGTTCAACTCTCGGTAATCGATACACATTCTGAAAGATCCGTCTTTCTTTTTTACAAATAAGACAGGATCTCCCTAAGGCGAAGTACTTGGTCGGATAAAACCTCGATCTGATAACTCTTGAAGTTGGTTAGATAGTTCTTGCATTTCTGAAGGAGCTAATCTATAAGGTGCTCGGGCTACAGGTGCCACTCCTGGAATTAGATCGATTTAGAATTCTACTTGGCGAACGGGAGGAAGGCCAAGTAGATCTTCAGGAAAAACTTCTGGGAATTCTCTGACTACTGGGATATCTTCTAGTCTTTTCTCATCTGACTTCTTTTCCATTACTTGGATTACGAAAACTTGACAACCTCGGGATATATATCTTTCGGTTTTTATACAGGATATGAGATTTAGTCAGGTTTTACTTTGGTCACCTCGGATGATCAAAGTTTCACCGTTGATTGGGATGTGGATGACTTTCTCGCGTCAACAAATAATTCTAGCATGATAAAGAAAAAAACTTGGAAATATATATGTATAATAAAGAAAATAGCCCAATCCATACCAATGACGACGTCGAAACTACCGAGTTTGATTGGCATAAGATCAATTTCGAAAGGTTGGTTTAACAAGGTCAGAGTTGCACCCTGAATAACGGTGTTTGTGCTTACTAAGTTTCCGTCAGCCATTTTGATATTGTAAAAGGTATCTATTGTAATAGGTGGAATATTTAGCATAGAGGCAAGAGATATGGATACAAAGCTTTTATCGGCTCCAGAATCAAATAATACTCTAGCTAGATGTTGGTTTAGAAGGAACATACCCGTGACTACGTTCGGGTCTTGGTGAGCATTCCTATCCCTTAACATGTAGGCTCTTCCCTGGGCATTGTTGTTGGTGGTCTTTCGGCACTGATTTGCATAATGCCCTTTCTCTCCACAGGCATGACAAGTAACTATCACTGGTAGCAGATTACTTCCAGTGGCTGGCCCTTTGTTTTTGCAGTTCTTGGTCAGATGGCCCACCTTGTTACAAGTATTACACTTAACAGTGCAAGGTCCTGTGTGATGCAGAGTGCATTTCTTACACAAGGGACGGTTTCCAATATACCTATTGTTTTCAGTTGGAGTGACAGCATAAGACCTGAAGGTTTCCTGTCTTCTGTTCTGTTGTGGTTGGTGATTATTGTAGCGGTTGTTGGTGTTGATGTTATGGTAGTTGTTGTTGTTGAAAGTTCTTCTGTCGTCAAACTTTCATTTGTGATCACTTGATACTTGCACCGGAGTATGCTTTGTTACCTGATCCATTAGCCTCTGGGCTATGTTAATGGCTTCCTCTAGAGTTTGAGGTTTAGAGGCGGTAACATTCCCTTCAATACTTTGAGGCAATCCCCCGATGAAAACTTCTATCATTTTCTCAGAATCTGGCACCATAGTGGGACATAAGGTTGCCAATTCCTAGAATCTTCTCACATATGCCTTGAGATCATTCCCCTTCACAGTCAGATGGTAAAATTCGTCTTCCATCTTCTGGACCTCAGTTCAGGTTCATCATCTGTTCATTTCCAAATCTGTATCCCACATGATTAGCAACTCTCTTACAAAATTCATAATCATTCCTTGACATCTCTCTGGCATTTCGACTAAATCTCGGGACGAGATTTCTGTAAGGGGTGGAGACTATAACAACCCAGAATTTTCATCAAATGCAAAATCAACCTATTTTATTATGATCACAATTGTACGGGGAAATTTTTCGCTTTATTACATTACTTGCATTACCAATATCTCAATATGCAATGTAACTTGCATAACTAAAGTAGACGAGCTCACGCAACCTACCTATGGCAATCCTATCTTCATATATGTCAAGCAAACATCATAACATATCAAGTCAATATCATAATATCAGTTTTTACAAAGTACATTACTCATATAATGTACCATTTGCAACATTATATCAAAACGGGCTTTAAACCGTTATCGTATACCTCTAAACCCTAATTCCATGAAAGGTTAATATCTAAAGCGAATGTACAAGCTACTAAAGCATATATACAAGTCATATAACATCTCATTTGAATAATACTTTCCCTCCAAAATAAGGTACAAGTCCTTTAAAGCATAATGTACAAGTCATAAATGCACGATGTCCAAATAGCCGTTTTACCTCTGTTTTCCCAAGGAATCATGTATAATCCATCAAGTACAAGTTATAAACAAGTCATATACTTCATTTACATTCTATAATCATTCTCATTTCATAAGATTTCATGAAATGAAACCTAGAAACCCTAACCCGAGCAAAATACTAAACCATGACCTGTTTCTCAATATTTATCCATCATAAACCTAAACCAACACTCAAATAAGTTGTAATAACTTATTTTACAACCTTGACAATCATATTCAATCATTATTTCATCATTTCATTTCATTTATACGTAAAATGAATCCGAGAAACCTAAACATACCTAAATGGATCATTTGACCCGTTTACTCGTTTCTAACCATTTTAATCCCGAACAATTAACCAAGTGCCATTATAAACTCATAATATGAGTTTAAAATCCATTATCAATCATTTCCCTAGCAATGTAAAAAAGGTAGAAACCTAGAAAACCCTAATGAACTCAATACGTTCTCTAACTTGGCCACAAATCCCTCTTTTCCTCCACATCAGCCGCGGCACAATGAGGGGTTTCCACCTCTCCAAATTGAGTCTCTAGCTTGATTACTCACCACTTATCCCTTCCATGGCCTCTCCACATCAGCCCCCATGTGTCCTAGATCAGAATCAAAGAACCCTTAGTCACCTAGATGATTTTCAAGTATAAATAGAGGCCATAACCCTTCATTCATTCTCATCCCCCACTTCTTCTTTCTATAACCCAATTGAGCAAACATTCTCTGCTCCATATGATCCTAGGATCATCTAAGAAGATCATTCAAGCAAAGCTTTGAAGATTTGAAGACCCGAAGTGAAGAAACTAGGCGTACGAGCTCATTTTGACCCAAACGACCCATACGACTCCATTTTTGCTCCTTGAAGCTCAAACCCAGGATCATGCTCATTATTTCTGCTCCATATGATCCTAAGAAGACCCAAGATCAGTAATCAAGAGAGAAGTTGAAGCCTTGAAGCCCCGAAGCTCCATTTCTAGGCGTACGAAGAGAAACGACCCCATTTTGACCCGTTCTTGATCAATAAGTTCAAACCCAGGTTCTAAGGATTATACTTCTGCTCCTAAGGGGCTCTCGACTGTTCATGGACTTCAGCGAGGTAGCAGGGTCAGCGAGGCGGGAGAAGGGGAATTTTTATTATTTGGGGGGGATTTGGGAGGGGGGAGTCAATGATTGTGGGGGGGGTGGGGGAACTGCTGGGGGCGGGGGTTATTCAGCGTTGGGTGAGGTATCCAGTCAACGGAGCGGGGGAGCTGGGGTAGTGTGCGGGGGGGGGGGTGTTGTGTATGTGGTGTTTTGGGAGGTTGTGTGGGTTGGTCTTGGGGGGTTGTTTGGTGGGGGGGGGGGGGGGTGGGGGGTTGTGGGGGGTGTTGTGGGTGGGGGGGGGGGGGGGGTGGGAGGGGAGGTGTGGGGTTTTTGGTGGGGGGGGGGGGTTTGGGGTGGGGAGCAAGTGCATTTGTTTTCGGGGCTGGGGGTAGAATGGGGTGTCAGCCGAGGGGGGGGTGTGGTTGGTGACTTGGTGGGTGTATATGACATGGATGGGATGGGGTACTCAGTGGAGGGGGTACATCAGGAGGGGGATGCAGTTAAGTCTCGCGTCGGCATTGGTCGGATTGGCCGGGGTAGCTATGATGGCAGTGGTGTAGAGTTGAGGGATGTGAGGGAGTGGCACTCGTGTGATGGACGGGACTCGTGGTATTGATAAAGCGACGGCGACAGGGAGGGGGGGGGGGTAAACTTGTATGTGGATTTGAGTTTTGTATTATTGTGCGTACACCTGTCTGGCGTATTGCAAGATGTGTAGACTGATGGCGAGTACTATGAGGGTTTGGTGGTAGGGATTTCTGCGTTGAATCTGGTGGTGCGGCGCGTGTTGGGCGTGGGGGTGGGGGTGGCGGTTGTTGTGGTAGTGGTGTTTAGTATCATTAGGTCTGGGGTGTGGATCAGGATTTGGGGGGGGGATCTCCATTCGAGCAGTCGGGAGAGGCAGACACGTAGAGAATGTAAGGGTGATGTTATCTGCGTAGATTGGGTGGGGTTAGTGATGAGTGGTGTGCGTGTAGGGTGGGAGAACAGACTATCTGCAGCTAGGGTGGGAGGTATGTTATAGATTGGCGAGGGTGGGACGAAGTGTGGGGTGGTGTGTTGTACTAAGGGAGGGTATTATTGGAATATTTGGGGTAGATTAGGAGGGGTGTCTTAGATGGAATAGATTACACAGATTGGGGGGGGTTGTTGAATTAGCGGTGTGGATTGTCTATACGGGAGGCAGGGTGATTGGGGCGTGTGGTGGACGGGCGGTCTTTGACGCGTTGCGAGAGTATCTATGACAGGAGTGACATGTACTGCGCGGTGTCGTGAGCCGCGTTCACACGTCTGAAAATGTGACTATGGGTCCGGTAGTGGAAGACTGAGCGTCGGAGAGTGAGGACGGGAAGCGTGGGTCGGGTGGGCGGGGTGAGGACGAGCCTCGTAGTGTCTAGGTCTCTAGTTCCTCACTATATTGGTAGAGCTCAGTAAGTATATCGTCGTCTCTGTCTAAGAGGAGGAATCGAACTTTACTTAATATAGTTTGATCCATGATGAATCTAACAACTCTGCAAAAGTCCTTTTGGGGATATGCTCTCGAGTCTGCTGCTCGCATACTCAGCATGGTTCTAACCAAGAAGGTTGATAGGACGTTGTATAAAATATGGCATGGAAAAGCTCCCAAGCTGTCCTACTTAAGGGTTTGGGGTTGTGAGGCACTCGTAAAACGAGACACGCCTAACAAACTTGATTCCAGATCCATTAAGTGTATCTTCATAGGATACCCAAAGGAAACGATGGGTTACTACTTCTACAATCCACTCGAGAACAAGATTTTTGTTGCTCGAAATGCTAAGTTCTTTGAGAATAGTCTCACATTAAAAGAAGTGAGTAGGAGTCATGGATTACTCGAAGCGAGTGGGAGTGACGTAGGACTTGAATTAATTAAAGAAGATGATACACAACCTTATGAAAATACTAGCGAAAGACACGATGAGGTCAAACCTGCTGAGGTCGAGCCTCATAGTGTGGAAGTTCCTATTCGTAGATCTGGAAGGATATCTCAAGCACCTGATAGATATGGTTTCTATGTAGATGCTGAGGAGCATGAATTTGGAAATCTTAATGAACCTCCTAATTATAAAGCTGCATTATCAGATCCCGAATCTGACAAATGGCTTGATGCTATGAATACGAAAATGCAATCCATGAAAGATAACCAAGTTTGGTGTTTGGTTGATCTTCCTCCTAATGGTCGAACTGTTGGGAGTAAATGGCTTTTCAAGAAAAAGACTGACATGGATGGAAATGTACACACCTTTAAAGCTCGTCTAGTAGCAAAAGACTATACCCAAACCTACGACGTAGATTATGGGGAAACCTTCTCTCTTGTTGCGGACATAAGAGCTATAAGGATTCTTTTAGCTACAGCCGCGTTATATGACTATGAGATTTGGAAAATGGATGTCAAAACCGCCTTTTTAAATGGTCACCTAAGCGAGGACGTATATATGGTGCAGCCTAAGGGGTTTGTGGACCCAAACCATCCCAGCAAAGTGTGCAAACTGTAACGATCCATTTATAGTCTGAAGCAAGCATCTCGAAGCTGGAACAAGAGATTTGATGTAGAAATCAAAAAGGTTGGTTTCACTCAAAATCCTGATGAGTCATGTGTATATCTCAAAGCTAGTGGGAGTAATGTTGCATTCCTACTCTTATATGGCGATGACATATTAATCATGAGAATTAACGTTACAATGCTGCAAGATGTTAAGTCTTGGCTTTGTAAGTGTTTTTCTATGAAAAACTTAGGAGAAGCAACATACATCCTTGGAATCAAGATCACATGTGATAGATCTAAGCGGTTGATTGCTCTTAGTTAAAGTGCTTATTTTGATAAAATCTTAAAGAGATTTAAGATGGAAAACTCCAAGTGTGGTAGTGTTCCAATGCAAGAGAAGCTTGACTATAAAAAGTCTCAAGGTGCAAATATACCTAGTGAGGTAAAATGTATGCAAAGAGTTCCTTATGCTTCGGCTATAGGATCTATTATGTATGCGGTAAGATGTACTAAAACTGATGTTGCCTTTGCGTAAAATTGGTGTAATCGGTTTCAGTAAAATACAAGTAAAGTTTACTGGATCGCTGTTAAATCTATTCTTAAGTATTTGAGGAATACTAAAGATATGGTTCTTGTTTATGGGGAAAAAACCTGCAACCGAGCTAAAAGTTACTTGTTATACTGATGCTGGTTTTCAGACTGATAAGGATGATACCAAAACCTAATCAGGATATGTTTTCGTGCTTAATGGTGGAGGCGTGGACTAGAAGAGTGCTAAGTAAAGCACTATTGTTATGTCTTCTACAGAAGTCGAGTACATTGATGCTGCTGAAGCATCAATGGAAGTTGTTTGGATGAAAAAATTTATTAATGGACTTGGAGATGTCATGCCATCAAATAAAAGACCTATGGAGATGTTATGTGACAATGCGCCTGCAATAACAATCGCAATGATCCCATAATTATGAAGGGAGCTAAACATTATCAAAGGAAATATCACTACATTGGTAAAGTAACTCGAGATGGGGAAATTGTCCTAAAGAAAGTTCATACAGATGACAACTTAGCTGATCTATTTACAAAGCCAATGCTATATAACAAGCATTTTGAACATGCTATGGGAATTGGTGTTTGTCCTGCTAGTAGTCTCATATAGATCTGTTAATTAGTATTTGGATAAGGGATGTTAAGCGATTGTTATTTTTCAAATGAATTAATGTACGTGGTATTCTGTTTTCATTTAATAATAATTGTGTCATATATTTGCATGTTTAAATCCATGGATGACTTATTCCATTCTAAACTATGTCCATTGTCAGTTAACAATATGGGAATATTGTTAAGATAAGACAAATGTGAGTGTTTGGTTATATTCTATTGAATATATAAAGTTGATTATGCCAACTTCACATGTTATTCAATGTGGTTGAATATTAGATACCCCACCTTATGTTAACCACTTTATGGATCGGCTTTATTGAGTGAGTTGCACACATGGTGAAAGTTTGTTTATCCTCAGACTTGAGATGCAAGCAGGTTTACATGTATGGATTACATTTTCTTAATTCTAGTCAACCACTAGCCTGAATAAGGTAGTTATAAAGGTTACTTTCAGAAATGTTATGAAGTATGTGAAAAGCACTTGTAGTCAAAATAGAATTTGTTCCCGACGTGTTTGAGAATTAGATACTTACTGGGCCCCTTGTTCGGTTGATCAGATGTTTGCATGGTCGTGCCCAAAGTATAGTTAAAATAATTCTTTTTACGTTTGGTAATCTTGATCAATACAGAAATGAGAAACTGAATCGTTAAATTATGGAATGACTTTTGATCCATATCCATATTTAACATTGTATCTGAAATAAAAGGATGAATTTACTTGAACCATTGAAGGATGAGATGTTTATTGAAACCATACTCAGGTATTTTTAGGAGCATTGATGATGTTTCTAGACTATTCTTCAATGTTACTATGTTATATTATATGACACTGACATTCGCAAGTGGGAGCTGTTGGAATGTGCTCATGTTATACGGATATTTATACGGCTAGAAATACGTAAGACTACAGGGTCATACACATATACACTTAGATACCATTGTATTGGTATATATAATAATATAATTGTATATTTATTATTTATATTAATACTAAACT